>CAUYQG010111118.1:0-17041 GCA_963574415.1 Tarsius wallacei | reverse complement strand
AGTGTTCCCTTTTTGCCACACCCTCTCCAGCAATTATTATTTTTTGAGTTATTGATAATTGCCATTCTGACTGGAGTTAGGTGGTATCTCAGAGTGGTTTTGATTTGCATCTCCCTGATGATTAGTGAGGTTGAACATTTCTTCATGTGTCTGTTTACCCACTTTGTAATGAGGCTGTTTATTTTTTTTTCTTTTTGGCATGTTTAAATTCCTTATAGATCCTAGATGTTAGGCCTTTGTCAGATATACAGTTGGCAAATATTTTTTCTCACACCTGGAAATGACTATACAGTAATTCATAAGGAAACATAAATGGCCACAAATAGCCAAGATAATCCTCAGCAAAAATAAATAAATAAAAGTGGGAGATATCATACTTCCAGACTTTAAACTTTATTGCAAGGCTACAATAATCAGAACAGCCTGGTATTGGTACAAGAGCAGGCATATAGGCCATGGAACAGGATAGAGATTCTGGAAACAAACCCTCAATTTCTCAACCAACTCATCTTCCACAAAGCCTCCACCACCAACCACTGGGGAGAGGAGAACCTATTTAGTAAATGGTGCTGGGAAAACTGGCTGACCACATGCAGAAGATTAAAACAAGACCTCTGCCTATCACCATACAAAAAAATCAACTCTAAGAGTATCAAAGACCTAAACGTAGAACCTCAAATAATAAGACCCCTAGAAAATGCAGGATATACCCTTATGGAAATGGAACTGACAACCAATTCTTGATCAAAACCCCTAATAGCCATGTCATAAGAGGTTAGATAGACAAGTGGGACCTCATCAAACTGGAAAGCTTCTGTGAAGCCAAGAAACCATCAAGAGAGTGGGGATACAAACTTTGTTTTATATTGGCTATGTAGAATATTCGCTATAGTTTTACACAATATAAGCCTATATAGATTTTATAGTTATCGACATGATTGAATTTAAACCTACCATCTTTCTCATTGTTTTCATTTGTCCCATTTTTTTCTGTTTTATTTTACTGCTATTTTGAAATGATTACTTTTATGATTCCTTGTTATTTCCACTATTAGTTTATTAGTTTTATTTTTATAGAATTTTGTGGTTTCTATATAACTGTAATATATCACAGTCTACTTTTAAACAGTCATACGTTTTGTCACACAGTATTAAAACTTTGTGACAATATACGTTACTCCATGTCATCCTTTATATTTGGCACACGTGTGAATGTTCCATATGTTGTAAGTTTCACAACATAGTATTTTTTTTAACTTGGTGATACATTATCTTTTTAATTGAGTAAATTAAGAGAAATTATCTCATCTTGCCATTACTAAACACTCTTCCTCTATTGTGCAGCTCTAAATTTGTATTGGGATCCTACTTTTTCTAACCTGAAGAACCTCCTTTAATGTTTCTTGTAGTGCAATGTTGTTGGTAAATTATTTTCTCAGCCTTTGTCTTACAGTCTTATTTTGTGTTTATTTCATTTTTAATATTTTTTGTGTAATCAAAATTTAGATTGAAAATGTGTTTTTGTTTTTTTCAGTGCTTTGTATCTGGTTTGCACTGTTTCTGATTTTAAAACATCTGATGTCATGACTTTTGGATGCTCTGGTCTTTCTTTTCACTTATTTTTGCTTTGTGTTTTATTGGGGGGATTTTCTCCTACTGGCATCAAAACCAAACTTCGTATCTGTGGTTGTTCTTGAACAGGACTCTTGTATCTCTACACTTGTGGCATATCAATGTAGCTTCAGGGGGAAAAAATGGTCTCATCATTTAGTTGAATCTTTTGTATGTCTTTCTTGGAAGAATAATTTTTTTTGCCTGTGTCTTGGTAATGAAAGGTTTTGCTGCTTCTCCTCCAGCTGGGTAAGAAAGTCCAGGAAAGAGTACAAACTTTGGATATGTCACCTTCTCCCCTGCCAGCCATATTTGCATTTCTTTGACTTTCTTTGATCTCCTGCCCTGTCCCAATCTTTACTGTGAACATCTGATGGAGGCTGCTGAGGAAGAGCTTTCAAGTGAGTTAAAATGCCTTTTTTCTGGGTTCCACAGCTGTTTTAAACTTGGCCTTTAAGAAATTGATAAAAATTTTGGCTGATTTCTTCTTAACTGCTGAATGGCAGTCACATTGTTCTCCCATTTTCTATCATAGGTAGAAGAGTGAGTTTGTCCTGCCTCTCTTCTTTAGAATTTATTTACTTAAAAGAGCTCCCTGATGGGCTCAAAGAATATGGCAAATAACTTAGCCTCCAAAAATATATTTGATATGTGCTTTGTTTATACTTAGAATTTTTAAATATAGACTGACATTACTGAACTTCTTTTCTGATTTCAATGATCCACACAATGACAATATCTCATTAATGTTTGATTTCTGGATAAACATTATAAAGGCATCCAGAAGTAACACACAAGTCACTTGCAAGGGAGAGAAATAAAACTGGCCCCAGGATTCTCTATAGCAGCATACAATGTCCAAAGACGATTGAAAAATGTCCAATAAAATTATACTCAATCAAGGATATAAAAGCATCAACACAATAATTAGGCACTCACAAACATGAAGGAACTCAAAGTATGTAGCATTTATGAGCTAAATTCTAGAAGAAATCTATTTGATTATTATGTATTGAGTATTAAGTACATCAAACTATAAAATTATATGGTCTTATAAAATTGCAAAGTCTATTTTTAAAAATAGTTATGCAAATAGTAAGCGATTTAAAAAATATAAGGAATAGAAAGGAGATTATAAGGTATATAAATTCACAATTTCTTCATAATCTATATCAATGAATCGAGAGTCTTTCTAAAAATAAACATGATGACTTTAAAATAACACTCATCAAATTTTTAATAATGTATAATAAACATTATTGTAAATAAATTATATCTGGAGTTCAAAAAGTCTTTCTAACTATAAATCAAGTTATCAGTCTCTCTATAGACAATTATATCAACCCCCCTTTTTTTTTTCTGTATACCCAGAGAGATGTCTGCAGTCACCAGATGCAAATAGATGTTTATGGATGGTGCAATGAAGATAATGTTTTACTAATATATTTGCGCTTTGGGTATTCCTGTAAATTTTTAAATAATCATGTGTGAATTTTATAACATAAATGCTATTTTTCTTTCAAAATGAACTTAATCAAATTAAATATATGCAATTCCAATTTTAGAACATTGCATATTAGAATCCTTTTTAACTGGAATTTTTATGTCAGGAATAATTATACAAAAATCACAAATACATTACTCACCTATATAGAATTTCTCAAAGATAGTACTATATTCTTACATAAATACCATATTTATTAATAATGAGAATATTTTCACTAGGAGTAAGAAGAACATCAAAAGTACAGATTACCACTTTCAAATTGCTAATTATGCTAGCTCAAAGTCAAAACTTTCAAAAGTTTCAAAAACATTACTACTCGGTTATTGAAATGAATGTCATATAAAAATTCTTCTTTTTTAAAGTTTGCATATGTCATACCAATTCCAAATTTATTCAACTATTTTTACTACGATATTGACTAGCTTCCAACACTTTTTTTAGTACTCAAGTAGGTGTAAAGAACAGACAAGGTCCTTGCTGCTGTAAAGTTTATATTCTGGGATAGGAAAGATTGCAAGTGGTAGAGAGAAACACATCAAAGGAATAGACACACAAAAAGATCATTTTAGACTTTGCAAAATGCCGTAAAGGAATGAAATCTGACCAGTAAAACAGTATGTGAAACGGGCAGCATTGCTTATGGTTGTCAATTAGGCTGAAACATAGATGACAAGAAACAGCAGACTGAAAGGAGATCTCAGATAAAGAAGATTTTAGACAGGGGGACAGCAAATACAAAGATCTGAGGCAGGAATAAGGACGCTGGGTGAGAGGGACAAATTTGACACCAATATAGCTAAAAGAAGGGAGATGCGGATAAGACACCATGTAGAAGAGATTGACAGGGGCCAGGACATGAAAGAAAATATTTAGAATAAATTAAACATCTAGATTTTCTAAGTGCCCTGAAAAACTATCAAACAATTTTTGGCAAGGGCTTAAATTATTTAAGTTTTATTTTTAGAAGATTAATTTGAATAAATGAATTTTATCTTGACAAAGTTCACTTAAGTGAAGAATTTACTTATGATATCAGTGCAGGAACTCAGCAAATAATGATAATGCCTTAGACTAAGGTGATGGTAGTGAAGAGGTTAACCAAGGATGAAATTTGATATGTATATTCAAGGTAAACCTGACATGATTTAACACTGGGTTAAGTGTGTGTATGTTTATATGTGTATGTGTAGAGGAGTGGTGGTGAGAGAAAGAAAAAAGGTATTAAGAATGATAGCAGAGTTTTATTCTTTTGTTTTGAGCAACTGAGTGAATGATAGTGCTCTTTACAGAAGTAGAAAAGATTGATGGAAAATTACCGTAGAGGGTGGGAGGCACGACAAAAAAAGTTCTGTTTTTGATATATAACTTGAGATGAGTATTAGTCATTCTAGTGACATTTAGATTTATGAATTTGGAAATCAAGGGAAAAGTTAGACATAAGGACACATGTTTGGAATGTATCACTCAATTTACAATATTTTAAGCAATACAACCAGGTGAGATAACTTAGAAAGATCTTTTAGAAAAATAATAAAATAAAGCTTAAAACCAATAAGGCAAAACATTCAAAAAGTTAAGAAAAAAAAGTCAAAAAAATGTGGGATCACATACACACAAAAAAGAAAATAAATCAGGAATTAGGTAATTGTATGGAATTTACTGAAAAGCATGGAGGTCACTAGTGAGTTTAATGAGAGGAATACCAGCAAAGAAGAGAGGACAAAAGGCTGATCAGAAAGAGAACTAACTGGGAAGAAAATGGGAGATGAGGACAAGTGGATAACAATATAGATTACCTTTAAGCTATTCTTTGTTTGTTTGTTTGTTTGAATTGGAGTCTCACTCTGTCGCCTAGGTTGGAGTATAGTGGCATGCTCACGGCCACCGCAGCCTGAAACTGCTGGGCTCAGGAGATTCTTCCGCCTTAGCCTTCCAAGTAACTGAAACTACATGCATGCGCCACCATGCCCGACTAAACTTTAAGCTAGTCTATGAAAGGGTGGGAAAAATAGGAAAACGCTGGAATGTAATATGAAAGATAGAGTTTTTAGATAAAAATGTGCTGTTTTCCCTTGTAAGACTTGAGAAACCATAGTACATTGCTTTATTCAGTGTAATTGCTCAGTATAGTAGAAAAAATTAAGTAAAAGAAAAAAGGGTAAAGAAAGTCTGAAATAGGAAGGCATGAAGGAGTAGGACCTGGATCACAAAGGCAGGGTAAGTCTTTAGCAAGACTATAGTCATTTATTTGTAATGTCAAAAAAGAGAAAGCAGAAAATGTGAGTCAATACATTAAGTAAGCTATAGGTTTGTTTACAGGAAGACTAAATTGTTCTTGTCTGTTTCTATCTTGGTAAATAAATATTAGGTGACATTATCTGAGAGTTGCTGGTAGACTGGAGGAGTTTGAGGAGAAAAGAAATGTAAAATAGTTGTCTCTGGGAATAGGAATTATCACTTATTGGGGAAATGTAATACAATTGTCTGGATATGTTGAATGCTTATTTGAGAGTTGTGAGTATAAATAATAAAGACAGTTCATTTAACCTCATTGAATAATTTTCTACAGTAAATTCAGCTTTTCAGATACAGATGTAGTATAGAAAAAGTGTTGGATTAATTAGACTTGCAGTATAGTCAAGTGAATAAGAATGAAGGAAAATGTCAAATAAGGGTATTTTCAAGTGAATAATATTTATGTGAAACACAAGATCTGGAGCTGGAAGTTAACTTGGAAGATGAAACTAATGATTAATAATGGAAAATAAAATAGTGAATTAGTCTTATTGGATAGATAGCAAAAGAAGAAGGAGGAGGGAGAATGGGGAGGTGCTTGAAATTGAAATTTTGCAGGTGTGCTGTTACAAATGAGTGTGGCTGAATTCCAATAAATTTTTACTTAAATAAAACCAGGTAACATATTGGATTTAGCCCATGAGCCACAGTCTGCAGATTCCTATATTAATGGGTGACATGGAACTCTACTAGTTTAAAGTGAGATTCAGATGAAGACACAGCTTTATAGTTCTAGGTCTAGATTTGAACCAGAGGTCTAGACTGGGGTGACAGTTTCTCTGTCATTCAGGCAATATGACCCAATGTCATGCTACTAACCTTAACTATAGTGTCAAAGATATTGCATGGAACTTCTGAAGAAAACCAGGAAAAGATGTATTGCACAGGCCAGGTTCGGTGGCTCAGCTTGTAATCCCAGTACTTTGGGAGGCAGAGGTGAGTAGATTTCCTGAGACCGCGGATTCAAGACTAGCCTGGGCAACTTGGCGAGACCTCGTCTCTAAAATAAAAAAATTAGCCAGGCTTGGTAGCACATGCCTGTAGTTCAGGCTACTTGGCAGGCTGAGGCAGAAGGATCATCTGAGCCCAGCAAGTCAATGCTGGGGTGGCCATGAGCGTGCCACTGCACTCCAGCCTGGGCGATGGAGTGAGACTCCAACTCATTAAAAACAAAATGTATTGCACAGACCGATAAACAGATCCTCATCTCAGAGCACAATGGCTTCCTCTTGATTTCTGCCATGATACTTCTCATGTATATGAATCTCTGCAGCGTCCTGATCAGCATTCATGCATATACACACTTCTGGGCAATGAACACTTCCAAGAACAACTTTTATCCATGGGGTATAGGAACTAATGGCCAAATGCTTTTGCCATTCATAACTGAGTAGACAGTTCTGTTATATTTTTTATAAGACTTCTCAGAAGTTTCTGCAGGAGAGTACTAGTCGCACATGGTAATGGTCAGCTCAGTTACATAGCCTCTAATTTTTCCTCCTTCTGCAATTTACTCTCTTCATCACTCAATTCAGCTCTCTGGGATGATCTTTCTCAAAGCACCACCTTTACCAAAAGTTTGTCTCAAAAGCTTATTTCAGGGAAACTCAAAGTAAGATATCCTGCTAAAACAATTTTTGCATACACAAAGCAAAATTGCATTATTCCAAAGATGCAAGAACAGATAAAGTTTTTTTCTGCATGCATTTATTTATGAAGAAACATTATATCCCCCCAAAACTAATTTGAATGAAATAAAGAACAAGGAATAAAAAATCTTTTTTCTCATATGACTGAAGATGATATATCTGAATATAGACTTAGGAGTCAAATGTAATCAAATGAGCCTGTAAACTGAGTTGGTCAGCAGTATTTGATATAATTCCAAGTAACAAATTATGCCTCTGTACCTCTGTGCAAAGAAATTAAATTCAAAGGCAATTTGATTTTTACAGATGAAAACACAAATCAGATATTTTCTGATGAGAACTTTTCTACTTTCTCTAATCTTTTGTGTGGCTTCTTTATTTCTCTTTACTTTTCTGGACAGTGTTTGAGGGGGAGTAGGTTGGTAAAGATGAGATAGAAGTAGAAAAAACAACTAAGGGAATAGAGGGACTCCTAACACTGTTAACTGATTTCTCTAGAATCATATTTGCAGTCACAGCTTGTAGGTTTGCCTTTATTTTAACTTGGCTGGAGAGAAAAAAATAAAGATAAATGGTAGGCTTCCTTTTTCTGTTTGCATATTTTGTTCTTTAATTCCCTAAACTAGAGATGCGCTGAGTGTAACACAATATGCCACTCTTAAATGGGTAGCTACTTCTGGCTGTCACTTTCGATCAGAAGGCACACAGGTTTGGGACATGAAACTCACAAATAAAAATTAGGGAAATAAAAATAATTTCCATTTTTACCTAAAAATGCACAAGCTCTGTGGTGCTCCAAACAGCATGTGGTTGCTAGAAAAATATGTCTTTCGTTTGTCTTCTTCCATAGAAAATACAATTTAGAGAAAGAGTGGATGCTGAAAATGTTATCTTTCTGCTTCCAGAGCATTAGGGAGTGCTATTAAGATATTACATAATTAAAACAGAGGCTATGAAGTTTTACTCCCCCCTGTCTGGAACCTCATGTGGCCAAAGGGACTAAGTGTAACATTTTAACTCATTGGTTGTTGGAAATATTTTGTATGATCTACCCAAATAGTTAAAATTTCCCAGACAAAACAAGACTCTTGAATTCCCCTTTGATTCTTGACTCTATACTGTGAGTGCTTTCTTATAACAGCTACAACAATGCTTGACACAACAGAAGCCAAAACAACATTTAGAATAAATAAACAATCATCAACATCTGAATTTCACTATTAGTCAAATCTCAGCCTGCCTTCTCTACCTGTACAGTCTTGTCTGCCACAGGACTCCTTATGGAAATCATCTTCTAATTAGTACTCAATTTATTTTTCTCTCTGGATTGTGGCTTTCACCATTCTTTTGTTAGTAAAAAGATCCACAAAGCAGAATTTGTCACTGTTTATTTTATTATAGAGATGTGGAGTACAAGTCAGGATTAACTACATTAAGTAGGCTGCATGTGGGTAAAGTTTGCAACTCCAACTGGTCTTCACTTCCCCAGGTTTAGGACCAGGTACCCTTTGTGTTGTGTTGTGCTCTCCCCTTTACTCCCTCCCCTGGCAGTGTACAGTGACTGTGTGGATCCCTGTCTTGTGCTAATGTGATCAATGTTCAGGTCCCACTTATGAGTGAGGACATGTGTCATTCAGTTTTTTGTTTCTGTGACAGATCACCAAGTATGATGGTCTTCAACTCCATGCAATCTGCTACAAAGTTCATGCTTTTTTTTCTTCTTTATGGCTGTGTAATACTCCATCATTTATATGTACTAAATTTTCTTTATCCAGCCCACTTTTGATGGGCAGTAGGGTTGGTTTCATGTTTTTGCTATGGTGAATAGTGCCACTATAAACATGCATGTGCAGGTGTCTTTTTGGTAGAACAATTTATGTTTCTCCAGTTCTATTCCCCGGAGATGAATTGCTGGATTGCATGGAAGGTCAACTTTTAATTCTTTAAGGAATCACCACACTGCTTTCCACAGAGGTTAAACTAGCTTGCTGCATTCCCATCAACAGTGTAGAAGTGTTCCCTTTTCTCTGCACCAATGCCAGCATCTGTTGTTTTTTGATTTATTAATGATGGCCATCTTTACTGGAGTTAGGTAGGATTTCATTGTAGTTTTGATTTGCAATTATCTGATGAGGTTGAGCACTTTTTCATGTATATGGCTGCTTGTATGTCTCCTTTTGAAAAATGTCTATTCATGTCCTCTTCCTAGTTTTTAATAGGGTTGCTTATTTACTTATTTTTTCCTTTCAGCTTGAGTTCCTTGTAGATATTGGTTGTTAGGCCTTTGTCAGATACATCGTTAGCAAATATCTTTTCCCATTCTGTGGGTTGTCTCTTCACTCTCCTGATAGTTTCTTTTGCTGTGCAAAAACTTTTCAATTTGATGAGATCCAACTTGTCTAAGCTTTTATGGCATTCATTTTTAGTGATTTGATCAAGAATTGGTTGCCAACTCCAATATGCATAAGTGTGTTTCCTATGTTTTCTTCTAGGATCCTTAAGGTTTGAGGTTTTATGTTTAGGTCTTTGATCCTTTTAGCATTGATTTTTGTATACGGTGATAGGGAGGAATCCAGTTTTATTCTTCTGCATGTTGTCAGTTTTCTCAGCACCATTTGCTAAATATGGTCTCCTTTCCCCAATGGTTGTTATTGGTGGCTTTGTCAAAGGTTGAATGATGAATTTTGTATTCCAGGATCTGTCCTGTTCCATTGGTCTATGTGCCAATTCTTATACCAGTACCAGACTGTTTTGGTTACTGCTGCCTTGCAGTAAAGTTTAAAGGCTGGAAGTGTGATACCTCCCACTTTGTTCCTTTTGTTGAGAATTGTTTTGGCTATTCATGTTTCTTTTTGCTTCCATATGAATTTCTGTATTGTTTCCAGTTCTGAGAAAAATGATATTGGTAACTTGATGGATATGGCACTAAATCTGTAGATTGCCTTGGATAGAATGGGCTTCATAACAATATTGATTCTTCCAATCCACGAGAATGAAATGTTTTTTCATTTGTTTGTGTCATCCTTTATTTCTTTGAGTAGCATTTTGTAGTTCTCATTGTAAATGTTTTTAACTTATCTAGTTAGGTGGATGCCAAGGTATTTTATTTTTTGTGTGTTATTATCGTGAATGGAATTGTGCTTTTTATTTGACACTCTGCTTGTTAATGGTGCATAGAAATGAAACTATCTTTTGCACATTGATTTTTTACCCTGACACTTTATTGAAGTTTATTATCAGTGCTAGGAGGTTTGTGACAGACTCCCTAGAGTTTTCAAGATATAGAATCATATAGTCAGTGAAGAGGGTTAGCTTGATTTCCTCTTTTCCTATTTGTATACCCCTGATTTCCTTCTCCTGCCTCATTACTCTGACTAGAACTTCTAACACTATGTTGAATAGTAGAGGTGAGAATAGGCATCCTTGTCCAGTCTCCATTCTCAGAGGAAATGCTTACAATTTCTGCCTATTGAACAAAATGTTGGTTGTGGGTTTATTATAAATAGCTCTCACTGTTTTGAAGAATGTTTCTTCTCTGCCTAGGTGCTCAAGAGTATTTATCAGGGAGTGATGTTGGATTTTGTTGTATGCTTTTTCTGCATTTAATGGTATAATCATGTAGTTCTTGTTTCTACATTTGTTGATGTGCTGAATTATATTTATGGTCTTGTGAATGTTGAACCAGTCCTGAATCCTAGGGATGAAGCCTGTTTGCTCACTGTGGATGATCCTTCATCCAATTTGCTGGGATCTTGTTTAGAATTTTTGCACCTATGTTCATCAAGGAGATTGGTCTGTAATTTTTTTTCTTGTTGTGTCTTTGCCAGGTTGGGTATCATTAAGATGCTGGCTTCTTAAAATGAGTTGGGGAGCATTCCATCATTCTCAATTGCCTGGAATACTTTCCATATGATTGTTATCATCTCCTCCTTGTATGTCTTGTAGAATTCAGCTGGAAAGTCATCAGATCTGGGGCTTCTTTCTTCATAGGTAGACTTCTTATGACTGAGCTGATTTCCTGAATTGTTATTGGTCTGTTTAGAGTTTAAATTTATTCTTTTTTCAAACTTGGGAGGTTGTGTCATGTCAGCAATTGCTCCATTTCCTTTAGGTTTTCTAGTTTATTTCCAATACAGGTTTTTTATAGTAATCTCTCATAATCTTTTGAATTTTTTCAGAGTCATTTGTGACTTCACCTTTGAATTTCTAACTGTATTTATCTGGGCTTTCTCTTTCTTTTTTTAATCAGTCTGGCCAGGGCACTATCAGTCTGATTTATCCTTTCAAAGAGCAAGCTTTTGTTTTTTCTTTTTCTTTTTTTTTTTGTTTTTTTTTTTATACTTTCTATGATATTTTTGTCTTCTATGTCCTGCAACTCTAATTTTGGATTTATCCACTGAGGTTAGAATTTAGATGACCTTGCTTTTCCAGCTCTTTTAAGTGTGACATTAAGCTCTCTGCTTGTGTTCTTTCTGTTTTCTTGATTTCTGCATGCAATATTATGAATTTTCCTCTTAAAACTATTTTCATGGCATACCTGAGGATCTAATAAGTTGTGTCTTTGTCTTTGTTTGTTTTATTTTTGTCTTGATTTCTGTGTTGACCCAGAAGTTGTTCAGCAGCATATTGTCTGAAGTATATGTCTTTGAGTGTTTTGAAGGAATCTTGATGGTGTCAGTAATTTTTTTTTATTCCAATGTGATCTGAGAAGATTCGTGGTATTATTTCAATCTTTTAAAATTTGCTCATGCTTAACTTATGCCCAAAAATGTGTTGCATCTTGTAGTATTTTCCATGTGTTGATGAGTTGAAAGTATACTCTGTATGTGCTGGTTGAAATGTTCTGTGGAAGTCTATTAAGTCCATTTGATCAAGTGTTGAGTTGAGGTTCCAGATTTCCTTCTGGTTTTTTTGTCTCAATGATCTATCTAAAGCTGATAGTCATGTATTTAGGTTTCCTACTATGACTGTGTGAGAGTTAATGTCCTCTTTTAGTTTGCTGAGTAGTTGTCTTGTAAAAGTTGGTGCTCCTATATTGAGTGCATATGTTTAAGATGGATTTTCCTGATGATGGAGAATCGTTTATCATTATGTAGTGCCCTTCTGTGTCCTTTTTAATTTTTGATGCTTGAACAGTGCTTTGTCTGATATTAGGAGAGATACACCTGCCTCTTTTGTTTTGCATTTGCCTGAAAAGTCATTTTCCAGCCTCTAACCTTGAATCTGTGCATGTCTTTGCAGTGATGTGTTTTCTGGAGGCAGCAGATTGTTGGATCAAGTTTTTTTTGTTGTTGTTGCTTTTTTAAATCTTGTTTGCTCCTCTATGTCTCTTCAGTGGTGCATTTAGTCCATTCACATTCAAGTTTGTTATTGATATGTGAAAGTTTATCCATTTCAAAGGACTTCTATGGGGTTGCTTTGTTTCCTTTTTACTTTGGGGTTTATATATTTGTGTGTTTTGATTTTTGTGGATGCTCTGTATACTCTGATAACTCTGTGTTTGCCTACTGCTTTTGTGGTGTGCATGGTTATTCTTTTTTTGTTTTTTTTTTTCCTATGCTCAACCCCTTCTTAATTATCTCCTGAGGGGCTGGTTTAAAGGTGACATATTATCTTAGGAAATGAGTGACTTGGAAGGATTTTAATTCTCCATCACTGATGAAGCTTAACTTGGGTGGGTAGGACATTTTTGGTTGGAATTGCTTATCTTTAAGAACACTAAAAATTGGACTCAAATATCTTCTGACTTGTAGTGTTTCTGCATATTAGTCTGGAATGATTCTTACAGGGTTTCTGCAACGAGGAGTGTCTTTTTTCTCTTGCTATATTTAGAATTCTCTCTTTTGCTCTTACTTTTTGGAGGCAAACTACTATGTGTCTTTGTGATGGTCTTCTCACATAATCTCTTGCAGGAATTTTCTGAATCTTTTGCACTTGGATGGTCATCTCTCTAACAAGATAGGAAAAGTTCTCTTGAGTGACTTAATGGAGTATTTGTTTGATGGTGTCTTTATTATCTCTTCTAGCTTTGGGGATACCAATCAGTCATAGATTTTGTTTTATTGAACAAGTCCAACAGCTCTTAAGGCTTTCTTCCTTCTTTTTGAGGCTTTTTCCTATGTTTTTAACAGACTGTGTTAATTCCATATTTTGTTCTTCAAGGTCTGAGATTCTTTCCTCTGCTTAATTGAGCCTGTTTCCAATACTTTTTATTGATTTTTGAGGATGGAGGTTTTTATTTCTACTATTTCAGAGTAGGCTTTTTTTGAAATTGGCCAACTTCACTTTTACTCCCTTTACAAATTCTGTCAATTTTGCTTCATGTTTCTCTTGGTTCCTGTCAGCCTGTGCCATTCATTCTCAGATTTCTGTCAATTAAGGCAAATTATTCTGAGTGGTTACCATTGTTTGTGCTCTAGTAGCTACTTTTTCATGTGCCTTATCTTTCAAATTCTGAGAGTTTGTCTTTCTTCAGTCTTTCCTCTTTTATTTCTGTGAAAGAGGAAGGAGTTCTAACTTATGGCAGGTTCTTATTACTGAAGCTTCTCTATCCTTTGCTAAACTAGTTAGGCTAGATTCTCTGCCCCTGCTGCATGTGATTAATGACAGGTGGTGGAGGGAGGGGGTGAATTGAGCCAGCCCATCCCAAAATTGCTTATCTACTCCTTTTATTGTCCTGATCTTAGCTACTATCCACATCTAACTCATAGCAGGGGGATGGAACACCCAGATTCCCACACCTGCCCTTTTGTTCTTTGTGTATTCCAGGAGACTCCCACTGTTTGTAGGGAGTTTCTCCCTTCCAAACATGTTCAGGGTGCCTTCTTTAAATGGAACCCCACTCTCTGTCCTGCTGTGTAAGAGAAGTGCTGGTCTGTTACCCTGCCAGGTGTGAACAGCAAGTGTGTCTGTCAGATTGAACCCACAGATGGGCTTTCTCCACATGGGAAACCCTCCTTTTCCACCAGGGCTCTGGTGCCCTCCACTGCATCCTTACCAGGTTTTCTCTCACAGAAAACTGATATTTTGTGCACTGCTAGGAGGGGTGAACTTATTAAGATCATTTTATAATCACTTACCCCTTTCCTTCTCTAAATGAATCTTCCTTTTTTGTGTGCACCTGATGCCTAACAGCTGTTGCAGGGTAAACACTGGGGTGCCTGGAATTCCATGCCTGTCATGTGTTTTTGGAGTCTGTGCACTCAGAGAGACCTTTGCTTGGTTCATGATGATTAACTTGTCCAAAAGTGCTCTGAGTAACTCCATCTAACCACAGTAGAACTTCTACTCTCTGTCTTGCTTGGTGAGATTAGAATCAATCTGCTACTCCACTGTTGGCCATCTTGGCTTTTCCCTCTGCCCCCAAATAATTTTTTATGACTACAAAGCCTGATGAAATATAACATAATTTATTCTATGTGAAATAACCCTGGGGTCACTGAATCTACCTGTTTTGAAAAATATACCACAAATTATAGTTATTGTGAAGAAAGCAATTAATATTTGTAATGTTATAAGATTACTTTGTTCAGTTTCAGGAGATGTGAGTGTCAAATCTAGTAAGCTGAACCCAGAGGAACTACCACTAATGGCTTAAAACAATTATTTAAGGTAATTGTGAACTGTTCA
The DNA here is from genome assembly GCA_963574415.1 of Tarsius wallacei. NCBI lineage: Eukaryota > Metazoa > Chordata > Mammalia > Primates > Tarsiidae > Tarsius > Tarsius wallacei. The sequence goes on along the minus strand of CAUYQG010111118.1, from coordinate 2,350 downwards.
AGTGGAAAGGTAGAAAAGAGGGTGTGCAAAGATAAGGAAAAGAAAAGTGTGGAATTAGAAGATACTGCTTTGCCAATTAGTACCTTGGAGATCATGGACTAAGCTTTTAAACTCTTGGAGATTCCACTTCCATGTTTATGATAGGAGACTAATAATACTTATATCATAGGTTGTTCAAGGAGTACAAAACTCCAGAATTTATTTATTAAAAATTGTGTATTTACTCTTGCACATTTAAACTTTAGTCACCTTCAAAATACTCTCTGTTTGATGCAGTACACCTACTGAGATTTTTTTTGCACTGTTCAAAACAGTTTTTTAACTTGTCAACTTTGATACCTTCTAGTGCTTCTGCTGTTTTTTGTTTAATCTATTACACATCAGCATAACGTTTCCCTTTGAATACTTTTTTTAATCCAGGGAAACAGAAAAGTCATGTGGGGTGAACTCAGATGAAGAGAAAGGGTAAGTCATGGGGGTCATGTTGCTTTTGGTCAAAAATTGCTGAACACTCTGCACAGTGTTGGCAGGTGCACTAGAAAAATCAACTATCATGAAATGAGCAAACGTACTGAAAGAATCTCCACAAAAAATTCACTGAAGCCAAATACAACCTCTCACAACAACACTAGTTGGCACACCGATTACAACAGGTTCCTGGAACACTTACCTGGCAGGAGAAACCTGTACTATAAGGGACCTGCACTCCAAAAAATAATTCCATTTTGGGGGGTTCTCCCCCATATATCGATATATATTTAAACTATAAAACTCTTTACATGTTATCTACTATTACTCAGTAAAACTATAAAAATTTCAATATAGATAAAGTATATCTAATTGTGAGGTAATTTATAAATAATAATGTCTTAAAAATTTAGTATGCCCTAGCATCATCTGAGCTAACACCCAATAAATATTTTGGGGTTTTGATTGCTATTCTATTTTTAGAAAGTCAGTGAATGACTGTTTTCTTCATACATAATTCAGAGTGAAATATTTTTTTTTGATCTGATAATTTTTACTCAATGCCATTTATTGATTTTGCAGCAATTCACAAGAAGGGAAAATATATACAACATTTCAGCCTGGGCATTTCTACCTTGAGTCATATTTTAAATCATTCATAGAAAGCAAGGTCTTTTTGTTTGGATCAAAGACTAGGACAGTGCCTAAATATGCCCATTCTTCATCCTCTCACCCTTAAGGGTCTTTAGTTGTGTATTAGTTTATAATTTTTAATTAAAGCTGTCAGTGTCCCCTGAGGTCTTGAGATCTGGAACAGCCACAACTATAGATTAAAAGTCCTCAGAAACCAAAATCCTTAGTAATGGCAATAGTGAAGAAAAGATGCAATTTTTCTAAAATAAGTTCCTGAGAAATATTTTGGAATAAATCTAAACTGAACCACAATCAGTTATGCTTAGACAAATCTATAATAATATATACTTGGATTATAATTTTAGTTTTAAATTCTCTTATAGAGAAGTTAATGTCAGAATTTTTACAGGGAAAAAAAAAATCCATGTCTCTCAACTCAAAGGAATGAATGCATCTAGTGCTACTTTTCCACAGAAAGGAACAGGGCTGAAGTAATTTTTTAAAAAAGGACCCAGAACATCTCAGTCCATAAAGAAAAGCAATTGTCAAAGACAGATTCAATGTGTCAAAATAATATGAGACAGCTAAATTGGAACAATATGAACATCAAAATAATAATATTAATGGGAATGACCCATTGAATAAAATAAGAATCCATAGGTCTATGCTATTAAAAGTAAATAAATGGAAAAATTGGAAACTTAATAAGAATGGGATATGAACATAGTTTCAAGGTATTTTTGCACAAAATTCTGATTATTAATTAATTTCAAGAACAAAGTAAGCAACTTTACAGTAGCTACCACCTTCATCAAGTGAACAAAGTGAACATTATTAATAACTAGAACAATGAAAAAACTTTTTCACTTGGTAGAATGCAATGAGAAAAACACAACATCCCATGCACTTTGTGAAGAACATGAGTCCATTAAAAGTAGGACATACTACAAGGTAACTGACCAGTAATTTTTAAAAACTTCAAGGTCATGAAAGTTAAGGAAAAACTGAGGAGCAATTTCAGATGGAACGAAATGAAAGAGGAATTTTTTTTTTTTTTTGAGTTGGAGTCTCACTCCATCGCCCAGACTGGAGTGCAGTGGCCTCTCCTGGCCACCGCAGCCTCGACCTGCTGGGCTCCGGCAATCCTTCCGCCTCAGTCTTCCAAGTAGCTGGAACTACAGGCGTGCGCTACCACGCCCGGCTAATTTTTTGATTTATTGTAGAGATGAGGTCTCGCCAAGTTGCCCAG
>CAUYQG010111116.1:0-20553 GCA_963574415.1 Tarsius wallacei | reverse complement strand
ACTCAAAAAACAACAGATGCTGGGGAGGATGTGAAGAAAAAGGAATACTTCTACACTGTTGGTGAGATTGTAAACTAGTACAACCTCTGTGGAAAACAGTGCAATGATACCTAAAAGATCTAAAAATCGACATTCCATACGATTCAGCAATCCCCATTCTGGGAATATACCTGGAGGAACTTAAATCACTCTATAAAAAAGATACCTGTACATGCATGTATATTGAAGCATTATTCACAATAGCAAAATCATGGAACCAAGCATGCTGCCCATTGAAAGTCGACTGGATAAGTGGTACATATGCATGATGGAACATTATGCAGCCATAAAAAAGTATAAAAATATGAACTTTGCAGCAATTTGGATGAACTTAGAGTCTATAATACTCAGTGATCTGTCACAGAAACAAGGAACTGAGTACCACATGTTCTCATTCATAAGTGGACTCTGAACAATTATCATAATAGCATAAGAAAGGGCTTGGCAGTAGTGAGAAACTGCCAGGGAAGGGAGGCAAGCACACTTCATCAATATGGATACCTTATCTCAAACCAGGTGAAGTGGGGGAACAAAGGGAGGCTCAGACTTTACCTGTACAACGACCATTTGTATGCCTAACCCTGAATTGTACTCCACATCTTTAAAATAAAAAGTTTTTAAAAAGCGAAAGCACAAATGGACATGAAACTATAACTTTCTAGTCAGAATGAAGAAAGTAAAACAGTGTTTTTCTACATAGCTATATTCTGCAGATTTTAAGGAATATATGAATCCACCTGGAACTTTCTGATTTTATTTACATTTTTCTAAATGTAGACACATCACATCTACATTAACATTTCAATAAAGCCACTGCCAAAGTATAGTAGTGAAATTCAAAGGCAAAATCAGTTCTGTATACTCAACAGAAATGCTACCAATCATTTCCTACTTATGTTGGAAAATAATTTATCTTTGAACACTTAGGAAATTTGTATAATAAATACAACTTGCCAAGTCTACAAAGCTTTGGGGCACACCTTTTCTTTTCACGTAATCAATGATACAAAAGTAAATTTAGACAATTATATACTTGAAAATAGATTAAAAAGCACATTACGACAGAGTCTTTCTTATGACAAAAAAAAAAAAAAAAAGATAACTAAATGTCCTAAACTCATCTCTCTTTCTAAATCTTGCTATACCTACATGACTCAAAAATGAATACTAGGTAACTTAGATAATATAAGTGGTAGGGTCAGTTGAGGTAAGGATTAGCTCATTACTAAATACAACAAAATAAAATAAATACATGCAACAATGAATCACAGAAATTGAAATTTAAGTGATTATTAAGGAGTGGATGAATACATAAATGATCAAATTATTTATACATATTCTATTTTTATACAGTATATATAAATTACTTATATTTTTTCTTAATTCTAATTTTGATGCTAAAATGAAGAACACAAACACCCAAAAGAAGAATGAATGAGCCATTCAATGTAACAGGAAATGGATTAAGTTTTCCTAGGGTAAAAATTATTATTAACAAATATATACCTAAAGGTGACACAAATATATCACTAAGCCTTTTGTACTATGGTTAAGTTATAATAAAGCCTCAACACCTGAGTGGAGTATTTGTATGAGTTAGTTGTGAACCTGGTAAGCATACAATAAGTACCTGTATATTCAATGACATCTACCTTTTAAAAACTGCATTGTATAATAGACAAAATACTGAGATTTGATCATTGAATTTCAGTCTCCATTCTGCTACTAACTAGTTAGGTTATCAGAATAAGTTAGCACTGCTCTGATTCCCTTTTCTGTAAGTAAGAAAGTTGGACTAGATTACTAAATGATCTCTAACGTCCTTTCCATCACTAACATTCTATGATTATATTTTGCAATCACACTATAGAGAAAGTCAAAAAAGTCTGATACAGTTCCTGCATTCAAGACACAAACATACTTATTGAAAAGAGAACCTCTATCTCTTTTTATATACAATAAAAATAAACTCAGGATGGATTAAATACTTAAATATAAGACCTGAAACTATAAACATCCTAGAAAAATATCTAGGAAAAACTCTTCTGGACATTGGTCTAGGCAAAGAATTTGTGACCAAGCCCTCAAAAGCAAATGCAACAAAAACAAAAATAGACAAATGGGATCTAATTAACTAAAGAGTTTCTGCACAGCAAAAGAAATAACCAACAAAATAAACAAATAACATGCAAAGTGAGGAAAATACTTGCAAACTATGCATCCAACAGAAGACTAATATTCAGGATCTGTAAGGAACTCAAACAAATCAACAAATAGGCAAAGGACATGAATAGATATTTCTCAAAAGAAGATATACAAGCAGCCAACAAGCATCTGAAAAAAGTGTTCAGATGATTAGTAATTAATCATCAGAGAAATGCAAATTAAAACCATGTTGAGATACCATCTCATACCAGTCAGAATGGCTAATACTAAACTGTCAAAGAATAACAGATGCTGGCCAGGATGCAGAGAAAAGGGAATGCTTGCACACGACAGGAAGAAATGTAAATTAGTATAACTCCTATGGAAGACAGTATGGAGCTTGCTCAAAGAACTAAAAATAAAAATACCTTTCGACTCAGCAATCCCACTACTACCAAAGTACTTGTTTTCCTACCAAGGGAAAGAAATCTTTATATCAAAAAGACACTTGAGGTCATATGTTTATCATAGCACTATTCACGAAGCAAAGTCATGGAATCAACCTGTGTTAATCAACAGTTGACTGGACAAAGAAGACGTTGTGTATATATACGCCATGGAATACCATGTATCCATAAAAAAGAATGAAATCATGTTTTTCGCAGCAACATGGATGGAGCTGGAGGCCATTTTCTTAAGTGAAATAATACAAAAACAGAAAATCAAGTACTACATATTCTCACTTATAAGTAGGAGCTAAACAATGGATACACATGGATGTAAAGATGGAAATAATAGACACTGGAGGCTTCAAATAAGGGTAGAGTGAGAGGGAAGTGAGGGCTTAAAAAGTACCTGTTGGGTACAATGTTCACTATTTGGGTAAGGGGTTTACTAGAAGCCCAAACCTTACTATTTTGTACTATATTCATGTAATTAATCTGCAAATGTATGCCCTGAATCTAAAATAAAAATTTTTAAAAAAAGAGTGAGACACCAAAATGACAATTAAAACCCAGATAATCTGGTTTGGTTTGGTTTTCTTGCCTTTGTTTATAAATCCTAGGTCATAAGCTATTTCCTAACCACAATTTATTCTAAATCGAAACCGACCATACACATTATCTCATCGATTCTAAAATATACACTTTTTTCACATTAATATTTCTGAAATCAGGATGCTACTTATAATTGATGGCAACTTACATATAATGACATATGGTAATAGTCACTGAACAAATATTTTGTTCCATGAATGAATAAGTGGATGCATTAATGAAGACTGATAGGAACTAAGAGCAAATTAAACTTAAATTCCATTTACTTTAATGATGTAGGAATTTATCTGATGTTTAAAGATACTTTTAATACATTATTTATAAATCTACCTCTGAGAAAATGGTGGACTTTGATTTAAAATATTGAAATAAAAAGTTCTCTACTAAAATCTAAAGAAGTACATAGAAATGTTTTATGTATCAGTAATAATAAAATTTCATGTTTATTATTTAAAAGTTACCCAAAATTTTACTTTATCCCCAAATTTATGTTGCTGAATTATAACATAGGAAAAGCGAAAATATGGTTTGAGGGGAAATTTTGTGAACAGTTTTAAAAACTTTTTTAACCTGTGATTTGGCAAGAAATACCAAAGACATAAAGCTTATTCCAAATTTTTTTAGTAAATGCTACTAATAGGAATTGGTATTCAAGTTGAAATATATGATACAACATTCTATTAAAGATGGCAGAGCTGAGAGCAAAGTCCAAGAAATCAATCAGACATAAGGCAACTATATGGTTCTGTATAGGTAGCAAGAAAAAATAGACTTCAGAGTTCCCTGGACAATAATAAACCAAGAGAGAAACAGTCAGTAAGAACACTACTGGTAAATAGCCTAAGAAGGAAGCTCCACTTGGCTTCCATTTGGATTAGGCTAACTTAGTAAACACCAGCAGGGAATGTGAGGTCAAAGAGAGACATGGCTATTTCTTCTGCCCTCCTTTCTAGCTCCAGACTGCCTTTTACTCCTTCTTTTCTTTTCTTTCCTCCTTTCTGTATTTTTAGTAGTCTGATGCAACTGTTGAGTTCCATTTCCACAACTCCACTGGGTGGTCCTTCTCTTCAGCTTCAGTTCATGGCCCCGTGACACTGCTTTACTTTCCTTCCCTTCAGAGCTAGGCTTCCCACTGCCAGTCTCTTGGTGTCCTGTCAACTCTTGTTTTGTCCCTTACCTTGACCACATCTCTGCAAGTCGTTCCTTCATTTTGTTTTTTTTCTGAGTCTCCGACTGACAAAGGCCAGTAAAAACTCAAGTGAAACCCAAGATGTAAATAATCTTGCGTATGAAAATCTAATTCTATTTAATTATATCTCATTTTTTCTGTTCACAAGTTATCTCATTACTCTCAGGAGAAAAGCACTGACTCAACTTTGGATCATTCAATGGCTCATTGTTAATTCTGATCTTTCCCAAACATCATTATGATGTTCACTATTGAGAGTTCTAACTAAATAGAAAAACACCTGCTCATTTCAGAGAACACAGGGGAAACATACTGGATGTTCTTTATGGAGTATTTGATGCAAGAGTATCTTTTATAAAAATATAAAAACTTCTGCTTCTGGGTTTGGCTTTGCTCATTCATTTTAACACATTTAGAGTTTGAAATTTAAGAAATGAACGTATAAAGAGGGAAAAATTCACTCCTTTACTCAAGTTATTATTTTTTAAAATATTTGCTCTAAGCCGGGCTCGGTGGCTCAGCCTGTAATCCCGCGCTTTGGGAGGCTGAGGTGAGTGGATTGCCTGAACCCGTGGGTTCAAGACCCGCGTGGGCAACTTGGCGAGATCTTATCTCTACAATAATTCAAAAAAGTAGCTGGGCGTGGTAGCACGCGCCTGTAGTTCCAGCTACTTGGAAGGCTGAGGCAGAAGGATCGCCGGAGCCCAGCAGGTCAAGGCTGCGGTGGCCGGGAGCGGCCACTGCACTCCAGTCTGGGCAACAGAGTGAGACTCCAACTAAAATAAATAAATAAATAAATAAATAAATAAATAAATAAATAAATTTGGAAACCTGGCTTTTCAATTCTGACTCTTATTTTGTCTTTTCTTACAACTATAAATGAAGTTCCCAAGTTGTGTTTCGAGGCAACCTAGAAGGCTAAGAGCTGTTTTAAATTTTCAAAATGAATTAACATCTTGATTTGGTTCATCGCTTGGTTGTTATTGGTGTATAAAAATGCTATTGATTTTGAATCCTGAAATTTTACTAAATTCATTTATCAAATCTAAGAGTCTTTTGAAGGAGTCATTAGGATTTTCTAGGTATAAGATCATATTGTCAGCAAACAGAAATAATTTGACTTCCTCTTTTCTAATTTGGATGCGTTTTAATTCATTCCCTTGCCTGATTGCTCTGGCTAGGACTTTCAGTCCTCTGTTGAACAGGAGTGGTGAAAGTAGCCATTCTTGTCTTGTTCTACATTTTAGGTGAAGTGCTGTCAGTTTTTCCCAATTCAGTATGATGTTGGCTATAGGCACCGCAAAGGAATTAACAGAGTGAAAAGACAACTCACAGAATGAGAGAAAATATTTGCAAGTTATGCATCTAACAAAAGATTAATATCCAGAATCCACAAGACAGTCAAATATCTCAGCAACAACAAAATAACTCCATTAAAAAGTGAACAAAGGACATAAACAGACATTTTGCAATAGAAGACATATAAATGGCCAACAAGCATATGAAAAAACATTCAATATCATTAGAGATATACAAATTAAAACCACAACCACAATGAAATACCATCTCACACCAGTCAGATTGGCTAGTGTTAAAAAGTCAAAAAATAATGTGTTGTAAAGGAAGAAGAGAAAAGGGAATGCTTATTCACTATTAGTGGGATTGTAAATTAGTATAACCTCTATGGAAAACAGCATGGAGATTTCTCAAAGAACTAAGAATAGATTTACCATTCACCCTAATAATCCCACTACTGGGTATCTACCCAAAGAAATAGAAATCAATATATTTAAAAGATTACCTGCACCCATATGTTTATCACAGCAAATTTACAATAGCAAAAATATAAAATCAACCTAAGTGTTCATCCACAAATGACTGGATCAAGAAATGGAATACTACTTAGCCATAAAAAATGAAATCATGTCTTTTGCAGCAACTTGGGTGGAACTGAAGGTCATTATCTCAAGTAAAACAACTTAGAAACTTAGTCAAGTACAGCGTGTTCTCAATAATACATGGGTACTAAATAACATAGCCATTGAGAGTGGAATGATAGACAATGGAGACTTGGAAAAGGTAGGAGGGTGGGAGAGGGTGAGGGATAAGAAATAACTTAATGGGTACAATGTACGCTATTCAGATGATGACTGCACTTAAAGCCCAGACTTCACCACTATGCAATATGTCTATGCAACAAAACAGCCCTTGTGCCCCTAAATCTATCAAAGTAAAAACAAATTTCAAAAAGAATCCAGTAATATTTGTCAGACACAGCAAAAACTACTAGGGCAAGGTAGTTCACAGTTTCATCATTAGATTACATGAAATTTCTTTAGATTACCTCATATCTTTGTAAGGTTATTTTTTTGGCAATTGCTATAATAAAAATAATTACTGCACAAAAATAAGTATAGAACAAGAAATGAAGGAGATAGTCTACAAATTGATTCAAGGTTATAGGAGGTGTACAGTGTCAAACGGGCACATACCTCTTGTGGTTCATTATGAATGACATAAAAGTTCTATTTTTTTCCCTTTTTTTCAAGTGATTACTAAATTAAAAGTGTGAAGGTAGCTATTTCTTTTTTGGGTCTGACAACCCAAGAAACAGAATTCTTACACATATTTATTTTGGCCTAGGGTCCCACATAAAAATATTACTGAAACACTAAGGGCATCCCGGTGTGAGAATACTTGAGAAACTCTGAACTATGTGGTTATGATAAGGGTTGTTATGGTGGTAAAATGGTATTCAATTTACTCAAAATAATAGATTATGTGGATTTATAAATGTATACAAAATAGTGTTGCGCTCAATGCCTTATGTCCTCCATGAGTCAAAAAAGAAAAACGTTCTTGTATCTGAATCCCATATAATAATATAACCATACATAGTTTTCTATAATGGACAACAAAATTATTCCTTGATCAATTGTTTAAAATACATTATTTTGATCAGTATTGTAGACATTGATTATTGCTTTCCCTGGAATCTACCCACTTACTATCTCTCTCACACAGAAACATACACACACACACACACACACACACACACACACACACACACATGTTCACATACACAAAACCACTGTGTTTTTTGTATGAGATTGGCCTCCTCTTCCCACCCCCCAGATCCATATTTAGGTCTACCCACACCAATCAACATAATTCCATCCCCTTTGGACTAATGATTGGTTAAAAATGAGCATGTGATGTGTCTCATGCTCTAGTTTGGCTAATAAAAGTGGTGTCTAGCACTGTTTTCTTATTGGAAGAAGAGATGCTCTCACTTGCTCACTGAAGAAGTACTAATTCTGTGTCACAGGTTGTGTTGGCAGTCATCTTGAAAGAACTTAGGGAGCTAGCCAAGGAAAAGAGGAGACACAAAAAGAAAGTTTTGGTGACATTTTTATTTTGCTTAATCAATTCTATACCAACCATCTATACCAACCAAGAATTCATCTATACCAACCTACAACATAAACACACCTTTGGAAGTTTCCAAAAATTGAGCCAGTAAGTATCATTTTTGTTAGTTTTCTGTTATTTACAACCAAAAACATTCTTACTGGTACAGATGTCTTATTCCTTTTATAATTGCATATAGGGACATTTTAGAAAGTACAGCTAAAACTCAAATAAGAAATTTTTGCTGTGGGAAAACAATTGGTTGCCATTCAAATAATAATAGAAATTGAGATTCCTTATTTCTATGAAAAAAAATCACGCTTATTTAGTGGCATGTAGCTATTATATGTGTATGTGTACCTACATGAATACATAAATGTATAGATTTATTGGAAAACAAATACAAAAACTAACTTTTACTGAGTACCTATCATGTGCAAGTCAAGATGATCTTATTTAAAATACGTTTTAACATATTATGCTCTATTAAATAAATAGCTTCAAGCTATACAAGTCCTCATTGGGTGAAATACTTTTTAAACTAATTAATTCTTTTCAATTTAAAATTTTCTCTTTATAAGTATATGTTAAAAAACAATTGACGGTCATTTAAATCAGTGTTTCTCAATTATGGCTGTATATGCCCATGACCATCCCTGAATATTGGGATTTTATTTGTCTGTATTGAAACCTAGGCATTATTAAAAACTCTCCAGGTGATTCTAAATGTGCTGCTAAGATAGAGTAACTCCATTTTATGTGATCTTACTCATAGTATCTAACTTTGTTCCCACTACCTATTTTTGTTTTTTTAACCTTCTCTACCAGCTTTCTGACCTAGGAATAATTAGCCAATTGCTGTTATCCTGTTTTAATTCAGGGGATAGACAGTCAAGCATCAGCTACGTGTTGGACTCTGTCAAGAACCAAAGCTAAAATATCAACTCTCTTTATTTTTTTTTAATATTTTCTTTCAATAATTCACCAACTGACATCATCTCCTGTGGATTTTCTGGCTTTTAAGAGTCAATGCTTAACAAACATCATTTTACTTCCTAAGTTGGGTTAAAGGACCTCAGTAAGAAATCTGTTGGGAAGTCTGAGAATGGACTTGGGCATAGACCTTAATTTAAGTAATTTTCCTTGCTGTCCATGAACTAACAGTTATTGGATGATTGCTTCCTCTCATGTTTCCTCCTAGGATCTCAAAACGCTAAGCATTACTAATCAAAAGCAGGTAAATTAGATTCAATGAAACTGCCGGTGTTTATTCTCAAACACATTACCACAGAAGGTCTGTTCCAAATGTGACATCTGTGTTTCAGTAAAAGAGAAAGTGGGAGAACCATGACTGTTTATAGCGCAAATCATTGCTATGTTGTTTTGTTTTTGTCACAATAACGCTTTCTCACTAGCTTTCCCAAATTGCAGGAATCTCTAGAAATGAAGTAAATTTTATAGTCATAAGTATTATATATCATTACAATAAGAAAATCAAAACCTTCAAAATAATTTGATTTCTAATTTTGTGAGATTCAATAGAGATTTTCTGGATACTGTGGAAACAGGATATACTCTCATTTTCTTGTGATCTGAAACATGCACAATAGTACCAGCTGCTTCCGTTTTCTTACACTGAACAATGTCTTCACTCACTGCCATTAAAGAACAGCACTCTCGGGCATATTAAAGTCATTTGTAAATTGTTGAAGGCAAAGATCACAGTTGGGTGTACATTTCCCAGAATGTATTGTCATTAGGAGTTAGGCTTATTAAGTCACTTCCTGTTACTTAAATGAGTTTCCAAAGTCATATAAGTACAGAGAAAACATTACAAAATAGGGAACCTGACTCCTTCAATAATTGAGTATGTGTGTGGTGTGGGGTGGGGTGGGGTGTGTGTATGTGTGTGTGTGTGTGTGTGTTATATACTAAAGTAAAAAAGCCTTTTCACTAGAATTGTGAAATGTTAATAAAATGTAGACTTTTATAGAACCATTATCTATAATATTGTCTAAATGTATTTAGTTCTCCACGCAATTACAAAAGGTCCAGCTAAGATCCTATTTTGTGTGACATAAAATGCTGCCAGATCCAATTTAAAACTTCCTCCTATTATTTTGTTGGATGAATGCAGCCATCTGATATAGGTAATGATGAGGGGGGAAAAAGTCTCCCCTCATCATTTTCTACCTCCTGAAAGGTGTTATCTGATTTGAAGAGAAAAATATGTCTTGGAGAAAGAACCACAAACAAATAGAAAAATCTACACTTGAAAGAGCCAAAGTTAAAATGGCATCTGCAGCCAGAAAGCTTCTTCTTTCCATCTGACAGTCAGAATTCCACTCTTTTCATCAGCATTCAGTTTTAATGCATTTTGCAGCAATGCAAACAGCAATAAACAAATGGAAAAGCAAAAAAAACATATTGCTTAGAACCAGACTGCTGATTCAATTATCATGTAATCAGAAGAGTCAAAAGCCAATTTTCACTCAATAAAGTGGATATGTAACATTTATCGCCTATGAATCTTTCACTGGAGAAGAAAAGAGGTTGTTATTGTGATTATATATATGAAGGTTACTATTGTCTCTAATGCAAGCTTGTAATATTTTCAACATTCAGAGAAAATACTTTAAAAAGGACTTTTTTTCTTTAATAAGCAAAGTCAGGAGCACCTTTAATGTAGCGATTAACAAAAGAGATTACAAGTAACACTTTCTGTCAAGGATTTAGAAGACCTTTCATTGGGCTTTAGGTATTTATGTTATGGGATGTAGGGAAAAATATAATACACACAAAGTACAGATGATTTTAAATTTGAAAATGCATTAACAATAATATAAAGATCTTCAGTTATGAATATTCATATATTATATTTAATTTAGTACCAAAGAAATTATGGATATTTTGAGCTAAGGTAGATCAACACCCCTCATTTTTTCAGATAAAGGAACCTATTTCAAAGAGGTCAAATGACTTTCACAAAGTATACAGCAGCTAGCAAAATAATCAGAATAAGAAAGCAGGTTAAGTAGAGTGATATTTTTTCCATTGCAGCACACCTCACTGAGAATAATCTGAAATGTCACACATTATTACCTTCTACAAAATAAAATGTGAAACAAACACAAACATAAGGTTATTTTAAGTACAAATACAAATTTATTTTAAGAATTTAGTTTGTCTCATTAGACAAAATATATTAAATACAGGAAAGTATAGAAGTGAAAAAAACACAAAAAACTACCCAGTTATACAAGAAGGAAATTCTGTCATTTATGACAGTTTGTATGAACCTGGGGGACATTCTGTTAAGTAAAATAAGCTAGGCATGGAAAGACAAATACTATACGATCTCCCCTATATGTGGAATCTACAAGAGTAAACTCATAGAAGTAGAAAAATGGTGATTATCATAGGCTGACAGGGATAGAGGTGGAGGACAATGGGATAATGTTGGTCAAGGGATATAAAATTTCAAGAGATCTATTGTACAACGTGGTAACTATGGTTAATGACAAAGTATTGTATACTTGAAAATTGGTAAGAGAGTAGATTTTAAGTATTCACACCACAAAAAAATGATAAGGTTATGAGGTAATGGATAGGTTGATTAGCTTGATTTAGTCATTTTACAATGTATGCAATATATAAAAACATTATACACCATAAATATATATAATATACCATAAACATATATAATTATACACCATAAATATATATAATTTTATTTATCAATTAAAAATAATCTTTAAAACTCACCCAACCAGTGTGATTATTTTATTATTTCCTTCCACAAATGTTTATTCTATTATACCTTCACTTTACCTCTTAAAATAAACTTTATTGAACTATAAATTATGTTCAACAAAATGAACTAGTTGTATGTAAAGAGTGTCATATGTTTTATCAAATATGTAGATTCATGTAACCACCACCCATTTAAAATATAGAGCCTTGCCACCATCCCAGAACAGTTCCTTTATGGGTATTTGTCGATCCTCATTACTACTGTCTTCACAGGCAGTACTCATCTGTTTCCTGTGAGCACAAACAAGTTTCACCTGTTCCCAAAATTCATCTATGTGAAATCATACAGTATGTACATTTTTAATGCCTGGCTTCTTTCACTTAGCAGAATGCTTTTGGGGATCATCCATATTGTTGAATATATTAGTAATTTGTTACTTTTTATCACTGAATAGTATCACATTATATGGACATACCACACTTCATTCACTGTTATATCTAGTTTACAGCCACTATCAATATGATATTATGATATGCATGCACTCTTGTATATGCACTGTTCCTCAGTTTGTCTGGTGTCTGTCTGGTGTTTCCTCAGTTTGTCTGGGTTTGTCTGGTGTTTCCTGATGACTGGATTCTGGTTTGCAGACTTCAGAGGGTATCACATCTTGGAGTCACACTATGTTCATCTGTCCCTCACTGATGATGTTAATTTTGATCACCATGTCAAATCTTGTCTGATTTTCCAGTGTATATCATTATTATTTTTTCATCCCTTAAAGCTTGTAGGTAATCTGTGAAGAGACACTTCAAGGCCATGAAGATATCCTGTTCCTCATCAAAATTTCCCCCTAAACTGAGTATCTATTGATAATACTTGACTGACTTAATATTTATCTTTATGGTTGCCAAATGTTGATTTTCCAACTCCAGTATTCACTTCATACTCACCAGTCATTCCTCAACATCTACTGTAAGTGAAGGCTCTCGACCTCCCACATTCATTTACTTATCTATTTATTATGATTGCAGACCCATTAATTCCTATTTTGTCAATGGTTCATTATGGTTCTTATTTATTTGGGTGCTCAAATTGTTCTAAATTTGGCCAATAAAAGCCCTTTAAGGCTGGCTAGCTATGGTCCTATGGATTGACCCATTGGTTTTTTTAAAAATTATTGATTATATTCCGGCATAATAATATGTTCCAGACTCATGTATGCCGGCTTCAATCCTGGAATTGACCATTTTGCCAAGTTGCCTGGACTTTTTAATAAGATCTGGTTGATATGTATCCTCATTGCTCTAGGGGCAACTTCGCTTTTTAATCCCTTTACTGTGTAATGCTAGGAATATATGCCTGTATATACTCATATATCTAACATACATACAAGCATACTTGAACACATATATAAAATGTGTATATAAACAAACACAGAAACAGCATATTTTAGACAATTGAATTTATGTCCTCAGGGTTCTTTGTTGCCTTCCATATTTTTATATTTCTTCCGCCACAGTGATAGCCCTAATAATGAGAACATCTTCAAGTTTCTTCACATGATGTCTTCTAACACATCTAAAATAGTTTCTGGATTGCTTCCTCTATACCACTACAATAAACAAACCTTTTGAAAAGAAATATAATTATTTTTTGCAAACCTCCTCACCTTCCTCGAACCCTACCCAAGACTGAAAATACATAGTCAAATACTTCATTTCTAAGTTACTTGGATTAATCCTTTCTTTTTTCCCATATTCAGAAAGATGCAATCAGAGAAGCATCCTTCCCTCTCATATCTTTTCCATCCTACTCCCCCATTGTGTGTAAACAGTTTATAGTTTTCTGTGTTTCTTTTTGAAAAGATAAGCAGACATATGCATGCTTTGTATTTTCTCAATCTTTCTTATACCGATGGCTGCATACATTTATGCTCTTTTGCGCTATAACTTTTTAAATTAATATCATCTCCCTGGAATTCACTCCATATTCGTTCATAGAGATTTTTTTAATTCTATTTAACAGTTACATAGTACTCATTTGTCTGTATGTTACACAGTTTATTCAACCTCTCTAGACTTTGATATCTAGGAAGTTTTCAATATTTTATGATTACAAATAACACTTCAATATATAACTTTGGTCATAAGTACTTTCCTGTTGTTGGAGGTGTATCTTCAGAGTAAATTCTAAGGGAGGGGGACCGCTAAGTTGAAGGGTAAATACATATGTGGTTTTGTTAGATATTACCACATTCTCCTCCACATAAGATTATACCATTTTGTTGTAACCAGCAATATATGAAAATGACTGTTTCTCCCAGCCTCTGCATAACCTTTATACAAAAGTTAAGATTATGCTGTTAATGTAATATTATTTCCCAATTTTAAAAAATAACATTGTATCACAGACATCATCATATGTTGTTAAAGCTTCTGTGGATATGCTTGTATATAATTGCATTATAGTCAACTGAACCACTATACCATAAATAATGAATTCATTTTTGGAACTTAGTTTCAAAAATATTATTTTTTCATTACAATGAATAATTTTAGTGTATAATCATGTATCCATGTGTAAGACTATGTCATTAGAATAGATTTCTATTTTTTTCACTTAATATCCTCATATTACATATGAAAGACACTGAAGCTTAGAGAAATAGTAGAAAGGCTTGCTCATAAGTTTGAGAAGTTTATGCATTATATGAAAAAGCTTTAGCAGAAATATTTTGCTAAAATCAAATAATCTACACTGATATATGGGCAATAAAGTCTTTGTCAAGTACAGTCATTAATACAGTGGAAAAAGGGAGAAAGCCTTCAAAATATCAGCTGAAGCAATCCCCCTGACTTCCACGAATAATTCAAAATGTCTTTTTGTGTGTGTGAGAGATCTGGGTTTGGTGAGCTTTAACGTTTTAATAAAGAGTCTTAGAATGAATACTAAGTACTTCAAGTATTCTCGAGTAATCTTGGTGCTTGCAAGAATTTTCATTTCATAAATTACTTTGTGCAATAATTTGAGAAACTAAGAGCTTTTCTTTAAGCACACAAAGTTATGATACAATCTTTATTGAAAATTTGTGTACTAGCCGGGCTCGGTGGCTCAGCCTGTAATCCTGCGCTTTGGGAGGCTGGGGTGAGTGGATTGCCTGAGCCCGAGGGTTTGAGACCCGCCTGGGCAACTTGGCGAGACCTCATCTCTACAATAAATCAAAAAAAAAAAAAATTAGCTGGGCGTGGTAGCGCGCGCCTGTAGTTACGATCACTTGGAAGGCTGAGGCGGAAGGATCGCCAGAGCCCAACAGGTCGAGGCTGCGGTGACCGGGAGCGGCCACTGCACTCCAGTCTGGGAGACAGAGTGAGACTCCAACTCAAAACAAACAAAAAAACTCAAAAACAAACAAAAAACAAAACAAAACAAACAAAAAAGAAAATTTGTGGACTTGTACTGCCATCCTATCCTAGCATTGGGTCACTCTTCTGAGAAGCAAGTTGATTTTTTTTATAGAGAGTTTGCCTTTTCTGAAGAAACAGCAGGCTCTGAGAGGGAAATGCCTGCTTTCATTAAAACTGCAACATAGCTGTGGGGATTGGAGATTTTCCCTGTGGACACAATCATTTTATAAGCTACAAAATACTGGCGTTTACGCTGACAATATTGTATCAGTCCTTTTCAACGAGATGACTAGTCTTCCCTTTGCTGCTGACACATTAGGCTTTCAGCCTTCCTTAGTGTCATGCTCAATAAGGCATTCCTCATTTAAAACCTGCTGGTATTTCTGCCTCAAAACTTGCTTTGCTTCCTGGCTACTGCCTTTGCATTGGATTTTTCTGGTCTAAGGCCTAGGTTTGTTTGACAAAGCACCTGCCAACTTTAGCTCAAGCTGCTTCACCAATCTCACTCTAAATTGCATGTTCTTTGTATATGGCACCATCTGCATTATGTCGCTGGCTTGTTTACATTTGGCCAAGCCTCGGCCTAGGTCAGACAATTTCCATCAATCATACACTGCCATGAGGTAGAGGAGGTTGCATGTCAAACTTCAGACTCTGCATCTAGCTGGAAAAGAGATTCATAGCTTCTGGCTCCAGAATCTCAGAGCAACTATCCCGATCAATATTATAGACAAAAATGTTGACCTAAATGGATTTTGTTAAGATTTTATGCCTAGCTTACAGGTTTTTTCTGAGTTAAGTGAGTTGGGCTTTCTTACACTTTTTTTTTTTTAAATCAAATGACCAGTTAGTGGACCTTTATCACCACTAAACTTGTTCTTACCTTTCCAAAACTCCATCTCTCTCTCTCTCTCTCTGTCTCTCTGTCTCTATCTCTCTCTCTCTCTCTCTCTCTCTCTCTCTCTCTCTCTCTCTCTCTCACACACACACACACACATACAGTTGCACTATAACTCAACTATATTCACATAATTTATTAATGTATCTTTCTCCCAGGCTAAATTGTGTACTCTTCATGGATAAAAAATTAATCTTATGCATGTTTTTGCCCTGCCTCCTTGGGTCTAGCACATGACCTAGAACAAACTAGTTTCCTGATGACTGTTTGAATGATTAAATCCATAAATACAAGTGTTAATTACTCTCAAATCTTTGTTACTACGATCAAACAGGTGTTCAAGAATTATTTCCAGTTTCAAACATTTGTTCAAAGACTAAAGCAGAAGGAAGACATATATCAACAAATTTTGGAACTCCTTTAAGCAAGAGACTTCAATGATAAATAAGCACATTCTTTATGATGACAGTTATGAACTGGAGAATGTCCCAATTGGTCAATTTTATGTAAGCCTGAATATACAAATCTGGGTTGAATTTCCCCAAGAGAAGACCATTATTAAGGTGCTTAATCATAATCATATTTACTAGTGAATTTATACCAAGGAGACTCATGCCCTTAATGGTGCCAACATTAGAAAGATATAAAAATTTGAAATTATTATTATGAGAAATGGATGACTGTTTCAATTGGGGGTAATAGAAGGTAATGCTGAACATAAATAAGGTTTGGAATTATTTATGAACAGCCAAGGTCTCTGGATATTTTGATATATTTGAGATGCAACAACAGTTTGTAAAAACTTTTGAATAATTCCTGTGCTTCTTTTCCAAGACTATAAAATTATATACATGTTAATAGCTGGTAACCTAGATCCTTTAATAATAAACACACCTTCATAGTAGGTATCCAAAAATATACTAAAGATCAATGCATATGTAGATTGAAGAAATAAAAGTAAAAAGACTAGACATGCTGCAATTGTTCATATAGCCATGATGGAATAACTAACTGGTATCAGACTTACCTTCTTATCATGAACTACTATAACACTGGACACATTATTTGAGGCAACTGTTTCTGGGCACTGAGTAAAACTCAAAACTTTGAAACTTAAGAAATGGAAAACACATGGGATAAGTCATTTTTCAACCTGGTTTTCTGTCTTGGGGTAATTTTCAGGATATGGCACAAGGAGAAGAAGCCTAAGTGTAGAAACAGAGGAGAAATGATACAAATGCTGACTGACTCTTTACCAGAACCAATGGTCACCTAAACAGCATGAAAGAACATTTTTTAAATACTGGAAGAGAAACAAAGAAATAAAAGCTCATCAATTCAGAATTCTACATCCAGTGAAAATATCTATTGGCAAAGAGGGTGATGGAAGAAAACATACTTTTTACCCATTTGTGACCCTGGGTTAAGCAAAGATTTCTCAGAAACAACACCAAAGTATATGCATAAGAAAGAAAACTGATAAATTGAACTTCATCAAAATTAAGAATGTCTTATCTTCCAAAGACACTATTAAGACAATAATAAGATCAATCAAAGATTAGAAGAAATATTTTCAAATCAGAAATCTGAGAAATGACTTATATCCAGCATGTAGTAATCAAAATAATTAATGTGCAAAACTGCTTTGAACAGATACTTGCTAAGGAAAAATCCTGACACTTGTTGAAAATGGTTAGGAAGACTATATTCAGGACTACTCTAATAGGTATAAGGACTACTACAACTAATTTTTGCAGTAGGAGGACTGAGATTAAGTTCAATTCTGAATACAACTGGGAACAGTAATTTATAGCCAAGGAGCAGAGTGTGGGTACTGGAGAATGAAAAATTACTAAGTGCAGTGATTAGTGAAGGGGGCAATTCTGGCCAAACAGACCTGGCTAGTTGCTTGCTGAAGGCAGGCCAGGGTGATCAGATTTGGAGGATGATGACAAATAAGGAATTTGAATTCTGGTCAAACTGACTTAACATGATTCTTACCAAAATTGGGCAATGCAAAGACAGACACAGAAGTCTAAAAGTTGAAGCTTAGTTGGGAAGATAATTCAGAGGAGCCTGACTGAAGTTTGGTCAAGAAGAGGCTCTTTATTACATTTTAACAAAGAAGATCTACAGATGGGATATTAGTGTATGAATACATGCTGAAGATTATTGATTACAAAATTATGCCATCTATTGGAACGGCAAAAAAAAAAAAATTCTGATAAGTGCTGGTAAGAGTATGAAGCAACTGGAAATGCATTGCTGGTGTGAATGCTAAATAGTCCAGTCACTTTGGAAAACAGTTTCACAATTTCTTATAAGTTTAGTGTTTAAAAAACAATCATAAGGACCCTTAACAACTCAACAAACCCCCTCCTGGCCAATGGGTCCCTAGAGAAACCTTAAAAAATGAGTTGCCAGTCATGACAAGACAGGAGGTCAAATATACCTCATTATCTCCCTGTCCCTCTTTAGTCCCTTTTGTGGTTTAGACACAACTGACCAACACTAATGTTAAAGCAGAGATCATAAGACCAACAGAACGGACTCTTGTTGGCAATAAGATACCAAATTATAAAGAAGATCTATGGTCATGTGAGGCAAGGGTTAAGTCACACATGCCTACACTTAAAGAATAAACTATGTTCTAACTGCCACAAGATTTTTCTTTATTTTCTAGCAGCTAAACAAGCACTGCCTTGAGATAAAAAATACTGAAACAATTGCAGCTCATCCACTTCCAGATGCTAACTAACTGACCCCCTGTTCTACAAGCCTTAACTATAGCTTTGATTAGACAAGAGACTGATTTCAGTAACTTTCTGCTGATAAGAAAGCACTGACAATCAAATGGTTCTGGCCAGTTTACAGAGGCTGGACACTTGAGTGTCTTCATGTCCCTGCTTTGCCTTTTGATGTATAGGGTAATACATTTAAATGTTGTCTCTACTCCAAAGTGAGCATGGGATGCACGTAGCATGCATGTTTTTTCAGTATGCATATGTCTTTTTACTTTGTGAATATTCATAGATTTTTGTGAATATTCATAGCTCCTCCTATAACCTGATGAATATGTATACTTAGCCAATCCCTTCAGCATAAATTTCTGTTTTATCCTCTCCTTCCCTGAATTGCCTGCTTATGTTCTCTGCCAGAAGCTTCACTCGTCAGCCTGTGGAGTGGCCAGCCTGCAGACTGTAACTCTTTGTAAGAAATAAAGTCTTCTTTCTAAATGTATAAATTATGTGATTTTTCAGTTGACAAGTGAAATGAAAATGTATATTCACACAAAAATCTGTTCATGAATGTTTATAGTGGCTTTATTCATAATCACCAAAATTTGAAATAACACAAATGTTTCTCAAATGTGGAATGAATAAAAAAGTTGTGGTACATTCAAACTATGAAATACTACTCAGCAATAAAAATCAGTGAATTATTGATACATACAATGACTTAATAAATCTCAAATATGTTATGCTAAGTGAAAGAAACAAAATTCAAAAGACTACATAGAGCATGATTCTATTTAGATGTTCTTCTGGAAAAGGCAACATTATAGAGACAGAAAACTGATCTGTGGTTGTCAGTGGCTGGAATTGGAAGGACACGTTGCTTTGAAAGGGCCATATGGGAGTATGTTTTGGCTGTATTCTATATTGTGATTAAGGAGGTGTGTAACTTTATGTGTTTCTCAAAACTAGGAGAACTGTACACTAAGAAGGTTAAAATTTTCTGTTTGTGATTTGTACATTAAAAAATGAAAAAAAAACAGGTATGATAGCCATTTTAAGATAAAAACTGAAAATTTCTTGCCAACATATCTGATTTCTGAAAGATGACAAAGAAAATTCTTCAAAATGAAGAGAAATGATACTGGAAGGAGACTCAAATCTATAGCAAAAAAAGAAAAAGTGATAGAAATTGCAAATATTTGGATAAATATAAAGGTCATCTGTTTTTTGTTTTGTTTTGTTTTTTAGTTTCCATATGTTTAAGAAAAAACTTAATTTTAAATAATAACTAATACATAATAATACAGGTATGCATTGCTTAATGATGGGGTATGTTTTAATAATTGACTTGTTAGGCAATTTTGTCATTTTGGAAACATCACAGAGTATAATTACACAAACTTAGATGGTATGACCTATTACACACCCAGACTTATGGTATGGCTTATTGCTCCTAGGCTACAAATCTGTACGGCATGTTATTGTACTGAATACTATAGGCAATCGTAACACAATAGTAAGTGTTTACATAGCTAAACACATCTAAATATAGAAACGGTATAGTAAAAACAAGATATTATAATGTTACGGGACCACTGTTGTATACGTGGTTGATTGTTGGCTGAAACCTCATTATGTGACTCATGACTATATTTTATTGTGGGCTTTTTGACAGATGTAGAAGGTAAATGCATGATAAAATAGCACAAAGTATAGAAGGGAAAGTAGAATTATACTCTTGGAAGTGTTATTATACAACAACTCAAAGTTGTATAATATTAATTCTAAGTAAATTGTGAAAAGTTAGGAATATATTATAATTACAAGAAAAAGTAAGGAAACTGCATGGAATAGATATCAATAAGAATCCAACAGAGGTTCACAATAGCAACAACATGGAACCAACCGTGCTGCCCA
>CAUYQG010111115.1:0-36033 GCA_963574415.1 Tarsius wallacei | reverse complement strand
TCTCGTATGTGACCTGAATTTGAACAGCTTGTATAAGGGCCAAAACCGCAGTCTGTGAGAGACGGGAGCAATGAGTTTCCAAAGCTAACCATGCCTGTTGTTGTTTCAGAGCCTCATGCTTAGATCATCAGAGTCACTTCTGGTTAAACATGCTAAATTATTAGAGGGGAAGGTAATGGCACCTACAGCTCCCGAGCACTTCCTAGAGGTCTCGGGGTCCACAGCCTTCCCTGATTTCTAAGGTTCAGTGGGCCTCCTTGGCTGGCTGCCAACAGTTTATTATTGGTGTAAAGAAATGCGATTGTCTTTTGCACATTTATTTTATATCCTGAGACAAGGAACTCAAACATGCAGAAAAGAAAAAAACAAACAACCCCATTATAAAATGGGCAAAAGATATGAACAGACACCTTTCAAAGGAAGACATCCAAGCAGCCAACAGACACATGAAGAAAAGTTCAACCCCACTAATCATCAAGGAGATGCAAATTAAAACTATACTGAGATACCACGTAACTCCAGTCAGAATGGCCATCATCGATAATTCAAAAAATAACAGATGCTGGAGAGGATGTGGTGAAAAGGGAACACTTCTACACTGTTGGTGGGAGTGCAAACTAATGCAACCTCTGTGGAAATCAGTGTGGCGATTCCTAGAATTTCTAAATATCAACCTCCCATATGACCCCGCAATCCTCCTACTGGGAATATACCCTGAAGAACTCCATAAGGATCTCAAGACAGACCTTTCTATTTCTATTCCTGGGGGATAAAAAGACTAAGATTTTGATAGGAATTACATTGAATCTGTGGAGCATTTTGTGTAGTATTGATATTCTAATATTATTAAGTCTTCCATCCCATGGACATGGAGTGTTTTTTCATTTATTTATGTCCTCTTTAATTTCTTTCAGTCATATTTTGCAACTTTTAGCATACATGTTTTTTTGCCTCTTTGGTGAAGCTTATTTTTAGATATTTTATTCTTTTGATGCTATTACAAATGAAACTGTTTCTTGATTTCTTTTTCAAAGTGGCCACAGTTAATATATAGAAACATAAATGATATCTGTGTGTTGATTTTGAATTCTGAAATTTTACTGAATTCTCTCACTAGTTCTTACAGTTTTATTGATTGATTAATTGAGGAGTCTTTAGAGTTTTCTCCATATAAGATTATATCTTCTGCAAATAGAGATAATTTCACTTATTCCTTAGCAATTTAGATTCCTTTTATTTCTTTTTCTTCTCTGATTGCTCTGGCTATAGCTTCCAGTACTATGTTGAAGTAAACATGGTTGATTTGATGATTTATTGATATTTAACAAACCAAACCAAAATTTAATGGCTTAAAATAATCATCATTTTAGTATCTTTCATCATTCTTTTTTTTTTTTAATTTTTATTCTAAAGATGTGGGGTACAATTCAGGGATAAATATACAAATGTTCATTATGCAGTTACCCCTGTTGATGAGGTATGTCCGCCTCTCCTCCCCTGGCAGTTTCCCACTACAGCTAATCCCGCCTTCACCTTTCCCTGGCAGTTTCCTACTGCTGCCAATCCTTTTCTTATAGTATTATGAAAATTGTTCGTCTGCTTATGAGTGAGAACATGTGATACTCAGTTCTTTGTTTCTGTGATAGATCACTCTAAGTCCATCCAAGTTGCTGTGAAGTTCATAATTTTGCCCTTCTTTATGACTGTGTATTATTTCATCATTTATATGTACCATTTTTTTATTCAGTCCTCTTTCATCATTCTTTAAGTTGACTGAGCTCAGCTGTGCTCTTGTGCTTCTAGTTTGTGACAGTTGGGACTTCATTATCTGGGACTTGACCAAGTTGGAACATCCAGGATGTCTAACCTGTATGGTTAGAAGTTGGCACTGGCACTTGAGTGGGAATTCAGTTGGAACTATGAACTGTAATGCTTATTTCTCTTCCATGTGGTTTGTGTGGCTTGGGCTTCCTTAAATCAGGGATGCTAAGTTTCAAGACTAAAGGAGGGAAGCTACCAGTCCTCCTAGGTTTTAGGCTTAGAATACCCAGAACATCACTTTTGCTGCATTCTTTTGGCACTTAAGAGTCTATTTAAACTATAGGATTGGCAGTAGTGGGAAACTGCCAAGGGAGGCAGGGGTGGGATTGGCAGTAGTGGGCATCTGCCGGGGTGAGGGTAGGGGTCACATCTCATCAACAAGGGTACCTGCATAATGAACACTTGTATACCTAACCCTGAATTGTACCCCACATCTTTAAAATAAAAATAAAAAAAATTTTTAAAAAGAGTCTATTCAAACATCTATTATACAAAATAAAGTCAATAATTTTTTGGTGAAAATTAATTTCTGACACTATGTTAATTTTTCAAAGCTTCTGGTGTAACTGATATAACAATAGCTGAAGCACTTATTGTAATCATATCTGAAATGTACCTTTCCTCATTAGAATGCTAGATGATCAATCCTGGCTTGTTAGCATATGATTAGATTTTCAATTTTTTTTAACCTTAAGTGTAACTTAGACTAACACATAGTATCCTACTATGTTGAAATATATTAAAAATAAATTATAGATATCACAACATAATTCTAATCAAGAAAAAATGAGAGTATGTAAAAATACACAAAATTAGAAATGAAAAGTAAGCCATTTACAGATAGAGATAAAACTGAAAAAAAGATAGAACTTGCTTTACAACATTATGCATAAGAATTTAAAACCTAGAAGATACTGATTATTTTTAAAATAACATATAAGTCATCAAAATTGACTTTAAGTAGTGAGAGAAAACAGAACAATAACCCTGAAAAAAACCTGAGAAAATTATTGAAAAAACGATCTTCTAAAATTAAAAAACTAAAAATAAAAAGGTAGCCTTACCTGTTTCATTGGTTAATTCTTTCATAACTTTAAAAACTGCATCATTCTAATGTGATTTATAGATCAGGAGCATAGATAAACAAGATAAACACTAAAATAATTTTTATTGTTTTGGAAAACATTAAACTAAACATAAGTAGCATAGAAAAGAGAAACAATAACTATCACATTTTATTTATTAATCTTGATTTTTAAATACTATATTAAAAAATAAGCCTATAGGATCCAGTTATGAATCAAAAGAATAATACAGCATAGCTAGTCTAGGTTCACTATAGGAAGATAAGGATGGTGTGAATAATAATCTATTAATTAAAAGCACGACGGAGAAATAAAATCATGGGATCATTTCAAATGGTGCTAGTGTTATGTTTAATACGAAACACTGGAAACATTCCTGTTAAATTTAAGAACATGACAAAGTTGTTCATGATCAGTTACAACACTGATGTGGAGGAAGCATCTAATTCAACTAGACAAGAAAAAGAAATAAGAGATGTTAATGGCAGTAAAGAGGAAGCAATGCTTTTATTTGCAGCCAGCAAAAACAAGGAGAATTGATTACAAACTATTTAAAACAGTAAGAATATTAAGTATTCTGACTCCTTTTTAAATTAATACACAAAAATTTTCTTTTCTATAAGCAAATGTCATTTACACCTGGAGAAATGAACCTTTAAGTTTTTAGTGGTTGAAACTGCCTTGTGCTTCTTGGTCTGGGAAAGTGGAATGAAGATATATTGGATTATGCCTTTGAGAGGCTCTTTTTGATTATGCAAATTAACACAAGTACTCCTTACCTTTGAGGAAGTATGTAGCAGGGCTCTTTTGGCCTGGCAATGGCATCTCTAAATACTGCTCTATATTGAAAACTGGTCCATGGCAAGAAGTTGGGTATATTTCCACAGGAGTCAGTTAACCTCTTGGGAGGACCCCCGACTATCTTGAGACTCTCTACCCCTAATCATTTTCTTTTGAAGGTGCCTACTTGAAGGCTGCTAACTTCTATAAACCTTCCGAGTCAGATGCAGTGGCTAAATTAATCTCTACGCTCTTTTGATATAAATTTATTAGAGCCTCTTTGATGAAGTTGGAGTTGGATTGCTGTAAATTACGGCAGGAAATAACACCTCAGTTCAATGTGGGTACAACTTTTGAGAAAAAAGTCTGAACTAGAAATTGGGGTGTGACATTAAGGTGTAGACTAGAGGTTCAAAAAGAAAGGTTATCTCAAGCACAGCAGGAAAATGAAAATAAAAACCCTAAAGTTATCCATCAGATAACAGTGGTCCTGCTTTGAGACAAAAAACTGAGGTTGTAAATGTACATACGAATTTGGAGCTCAATCTTGGGGCCAATACATATAGCCTGAGCAGATATCGAATTACTAGTAGAAACACATCAATAGGACCATCTTTCAACAAAAGTACCATGTTGAAGACACAGAAAGCAATGGCTTTAGGGGGCTGACTGTACTCTCCAGTTTCCTTCCACCTGGCATTTGAAAGGAAAATAGACTCCTAAGTAAACCATCTAGATTCCTAGATATTTTGTTAAGGAAGCATCAAGAGGGAAATATAATACTGCCAAATTGGACAAGTGCTCTGTGATTAGTTGGAAAAATAAGGACTATGAACTACATTTTTATCCTATACTTGTGATACTACTGTATATATAAGCAATAGCCAGTGAACCATGATACATACATTCAGAGGGATATTTATTACAAAGTTGAGGTAAAAAGAATAATCAGTTTTTAAAGTACAAATTTGAACGAAAATTAGAAGTATATATGAAAAAAGCAAATAAATAAATGTATAGAATAATTCCATTTTAGGAAAGCCTAGACTCATCCCCTTGCAAACACAAGTACACACATACACACACATACATTTGCTTATTAATATATATTCATTGCCCAAACAGTTTACCATGTTTTTTTTTCCCCAAGGGATGAAATAGAGTAGCAAATAGGAATTTTATTATTTAATCCTCTATATTTCTAAGCTATTTGCATTCTTGTATAATAGCATGTATTATTTTTATGATAAAAGTAATGGATTTTAAAACTTTTTTAAAAATGAGAATGGTCAGGAATGTCAAGGGCTGCTCAACTAATATGGATGCTTAGGAATGAAAAGGTTTCATTACATTTAGCAGAAAAAAAGTCTTATTAAAGATTATGGTCTTTTGGTAGAAAAATACACTCAGTTTAACAATTGTAACAGCACCTAACATAATTTAGCATTTATTAATTTAATTTAACAAATAAAGAATTTATAAGTATTAAAATTATTGATTCTATATATGTTTAATGTTTCAAATATTATTTTCAATTTATGGAGGAGCATATCAAAGTGAATGTGATAGATTTTCTTGCTTATAAAGGCAACCAAAAAAAAAAAGTTGACAGGATAGACCTTTGAGGAGAAGAAATTCTGATAATTAACAATGGTTTAAGACCTCGTAAGTTCTATGAAATAAGTATAGCAAAAAGTTCTATCCAAATAGTTGATAGCACTTTGAGATTTAAAGAGCATTAAAGATTGTTGTTGACCAAATTTTTGTGGCAGTGGTAAGAATTTTAAATAAACGAGATTGTGTTTATCTATTTAATTTCCATTGAGTTAGAAGTTACATGTCAGACTTCCAACTAAGAATCAGTCTTTGGAAGAAGACTGCTTTCACCCAAGACCTTTGAACCCAATAGATGGCATTATGAGATGTAGATAAAGCAGATACTTGTTATTTATAGTAATGTTCTATAAATTTGACGCACATGCTACATTGCTGAATACTGAACCATTGCTCCTTGGGGAAATACAAGGTGATGTTTCAGCAAGCTTCTGGTCACATTTTATTCAGCTGATCAATATGCAACCTGATTTTGTGTTTCTGTTTAAAGAATTTTATTTAATATGTATTATTAATTAATTTGCATTGAAATAATGGTCAACAGCACTGTATTTATACCTGAATGAAGATTATCTAATGTACTTGTCCACATAAAAATATAGAGACATAAATCTCCAAGTAAAAAGGTTTTACTTGGAAATAATAAACAAGAAATAGAATTGCAATCCGGTACTTATATCCAGACCAGGATGACCTTCGGTGTGTCTGGAGAACAAAGGAAAAGATAAATGTTTCATTGGGGAAATAGGAGGTTACGCACGTTGTTTTGAAAGAAAGTTCATTGATATTGGCAGTGTCTTAACAAGATCTGGTGAGTTGTGATTAGCGGGTGTCATCAGTTGTTAGGTAGAACATGTAATCTTGGAGTTACAGCTAGGCCTTTCCAGTTTGGGTTTGAGCTCGTTGAGACAGTGTCAGGCAAGTGTTCTTTTTAAGTGACTAGCTGTCCTCATGCTGCTAGCTGTCCTAGCTGCCTCGTGTAGTAAGCTGTTATCTGGAAATATTTCTTGTGATAGTTCCTGTTATCAGGCAAATCAGCAGTGAAAGCCCTCCCTTCTGGCCCTCCCCAGCAGCTTCATTTGCCAGGATTTGACAAAGTGACTCTATTTTGAATCTTATAACTTTTACATTCTATTTTCTCTAAAGGGCACGTCCCAGTCTTCTTAGGTTTAGGTACAGTAGGCAGCATGCCAACACTGTGCTTGGGAGCCTTTTTTTCCCCTTTATTTTAAAGATGTGGGGTACAATTTAGGGTTAGGTATACAAATGTTCATTATGTAGGTACCCTTCTTGATGAGGTGTGTCCCTCCCTCCCCTGGCAGTTTCCCACTACTGACAATCCCTTTCTTATAGTATTATGATAATTGTTCAAGATCCGCTTATGAATGAGATCTTTGTTCTTTGTTCTTTGTTTCTGTGATAGATCACTGAGTACGATAGGCTCTAAATCCATGCTTGGGAGCCTTTTAAAATAGACAGATTACCAACAAAACAGCACAGACATGCAAAAAAAAATATGACACTAAGTAGACCACAGAAGGAACGCTGTTTACAGCATGGGAACTGAAACAAGAAGGCAGAGTATTGCCTTGCTGGAACTTGGCAAGGAATATGCACATTAGGCAACTCCAATTTCTCACTGCACTGTGTATGACTGTGAATGATCTCAGAAGTACCATGAGTATCGATCTAGGGGTTACTAATAAATGTTAGTGAGTAGATGAATTTGTAAATATAAAATCTGCAAATAATGAGGTTAGACTATTTCTTCCAAAGGGCCATGAAAAAAATCTCAGTAACTAGAATCTAAGTTATCATGCTTTCATATGCAAGTTTTAGCTTTTTATTTTCCTACTTTCTTTTCTTTACCACAGGTTTCAGATTAACTTTGGTCATATCGATGAGGTCTCTATTTTTAATAGTGGTTTTTGCGTGCTTAGTCATTCTGTGCTATGAGTCCAATATCTGTCTCCATTTTAATTATGATTTAATTTACAAAAAACAGAAATAAACCAAATTTGGGTTTGTATACCACGTGGCTTCTTTCTCTTTTTACCACTTTATTGGAATGAATCAGTTGGTTTTCTCAATAACTGGTGACATTCTAGGTGACATATATCAGAAAACCAGAAATACAAAATTTAGGAATGCAAAATTTTCAGACCTAGAAAAAGAGGTTCCTGTCTCTTCTAAGAAGAACATGGGAACTCTTCATGGGAGATAGCTTTTATAACTAAACCTTCACAGACAAAGAACTTGGAAGAGAACAAGGGAATAGAAGGTTCTATTTAGAGACGGCTGACTTCTACAGGCCTTCCGAATTAGATGCGCTGATTAAATTCAACTCCAAGCTCTTTTGATTTAGATTTACCTAATTATCTTTTAACTATAAATTTCATACAGAACTACTTGGCAGCTTTATTTGTATATTTTGCAGTAAAATAGATCAGTAGTTGACTGTAGTTGACTGATATGTGAATATAGCACAAAAGTCCGCAGCTATAATCTGTAAATAAGAAATGGATTTGTCACCTAAGTAAACTGAATGCCTTCATGGTTGTCTGATATCACCTGGACTTCATTTTGATCTATCATTATCTCTTCTAGAAGATAATGTTACTCCTAACTCAAAAGAGAAAAGTAAAATAAAAATTTAAAAATCCTCGAACTAGTTTTGAGGCTCGAAACTTTAACCACTCGAGGGAATGCTGGGCAGCTTTGTTCTATCATCAAGCTTTTTTACTTTATCCTTTACAAATAACCTAGAAAGCAGAAGACTCATGTGCCATGGTACAAAGAACACCTGGAATCAAGACAATGCCACAAAGACTCTAGAATGCCTCGCTAGAGAGGTGCATGAAATTAGACAGATGGTAGTTTAGAACAGACCTCTTTGGATATAATTTGGCCTCTCACAGAGGAACATATGTTATTTGAGAGAAGAAATATTGTGCTTATTTTTCATTAGATCACTTTGGCATCTTTAATATAACCATACCTCATTTTACTGTGCTCTGCTTTATCGCATTTCACAAATAATTTTTGGTTCAAACTTATAAACTTTGACTCTCCAGCTATATTCTGAACTCCTAAAAGGAGATGATTAGTTCTTTATCCTCTGTGCCTAAGAGTATGCTGTACAAAGTTATGGCTTAGAAAATGTAATTTAACTTGAATGACTGCTTTGATCTATTTTCTGGGAAAAAACCTAAGAAACCATTTAAATGTGTTATGCAATTTAGAGTTCAAGTTATACGAAAGGAAATTTTTATATAAAAACCATAAGGGGACAAGGTCCTGTAGAGCAGTCATATTCTACTTAAGAAAATAAAGGCAATTGAAAGAGAAGTTATTCAGAAAAAAATGAGTCACTGTGTTTCTAACAGTTGGCCCCATCAAGCTAGTCAAATCCTAGGATCCCAAAACAATCACCCAGAGTATGAAACCCAGCCATGCTCATTTGTTTACATATTGTCTATGCTGCTTTTGTGCTGCAGTGGCAGAGATGAATAGTTGCAATAGAGATTCTCTGGCCTGCAAAGGTGAAAATAATAACTCCCTTGCTTTTTACAAAAAAAGGTTTGACAACTCCTGGTCAAACCAGAAAAAGCCTTTCCTTGAGATCTAATCAAGGAGAGCAGTTGTATCAAAGTAATACTTTAATCTAAAAGCTTCATTAGAGAAGGACTCTTTCATATCCTTCACCAAAAACAAACAATAATATACCTATGGTCAAAAAAACTGGATTTATTTGCTCATACAACAAGGGAGATACACCATGAGGAACTGCAAGGTGTCTCAGAAAGAGAAGGTTAAGAGGATTTGTTATGGTATCTGTACTTGTGTTAGACGATTTGGGGGAATGTTTAAGACAGTGTAGATTTGTTCTGCATTGGATGCTGCTAGAAAGTAGGGAAAAGTCTGATTGGGTATCTTAATGATTTGTATCTAAAAAAGCAGAGGAATGAAGTAAGGTTAAACCATAGATAAAGAAACAGTAGCCACTCATTAGCTGGTAGAGGGGGATGCTTGATCATTGCTGTTTGGACAATGTCGTTGTTTTTTTCTGTGCCTCCATCATGATTACAGGGTAGTGTTGTTTTGTCTTGCTCCATCATGGTCACAGAGTAACTTTGGCTGATAGTGGGTTCTATGAAATTATGTTCAACAAGAGAACACTATGGTCTAGCTGTTAGTGTCAGGACATCTCAGATGACAATAATGGAGGTCTGATTTTTCTCTTTCAGAATCTTACCTCTCTCAACTTTTGGTTACCATTCTCCACTTCTTTAATCTTTCTCTTTTTTTCTAATAGGTCACTTGATTTTCAAATTGGATGAATTTAGAGCAATATTCTAATACACACTCAATAAGATAGACTCAACAGACATCAATTCCACCTCTGAAATTGGGGAGGGAGCTTAGTTTTAACCCTTAGAAAGAATAGGAGCTTCGGAGAGAAACAGATCTGAGTTTAAATCCAAGGTCCATCATTTTAAACTATTTCATTTCTGAAAAATCTCAGACTCACTAAGTCATAATTTTCTTATATCTAAAGTTGTTATAAGGATGATATAACATAGTATATATGAATGCGAAGTAAACTGTCACATAGGAAGTTTCAGCAAACAATAGCTATTATTAATAACAAATACTGACAGATATTTCCTTTAACAAATATTTCATTTTAATGAACATGAACAATAAAGTGTCAATATGATGTCATTAATTGATAGAGAGCAAGTTCATCTTTTTATGTGATAGACTGTTTAATAACCCAGAAAAATATCGCAAAATGGCATACAGTGCACACTCCCATTTTCATAAATAAAATATCTTTGAATTGAGTATTGACACTTTGACTACTGAAATGACTAGCTGACTATTTTCATGTGCTTATCAGTGATTTTTAATTATCCTTTTATGTCTTGTATATTCACATATTTGGTCATTTTAATCACATTGTTGAATTTGTTTTCCCTAAATTACTAAATCCAAAACAAATAATCAGAAAAGGAACTTGTTGATTACTTTCAAAAAAGCTTCTGTATTGACATACTGACAAGAAGGATCACATTATCTGATTATTTGGCTCCTACTTTGTATTTCATGTGGTCATGTTGGAAAGTGGTAAGAAAATGAAATAAAATTATAATATTTAAAATAATTATAGGCCCAAGAGGAAATAACCTTAACTGAGAGATGCAGAAATCAGGTAGATTGAGCCAACACAAGGGGTCTATAAGCTATCTGGTTTTCACTGAATTGTTCTTAGAGCTGACAAATATGTTATGCACCATTAGAAACTCTTTAGTTGGCCATTCATAAATTATAGCCCTAGTTAGTTGGTTCAGTTTTGATATGGGTGGTTTAGAAGGAACCAGATAGAAAAGAGAAGCTTCAGCCCAACTTCAGAATGAGTTCAAATATTGGCAGCAGGGAAAATATCTCAATTACACATTCCAGTAATATCAGAAGTATGTGGCGTAAATTCAAATAGTGACCAAGCAGGCCAAGGAGTTTTGGGTGACATCAGAGCACATGGAAACTTAGAGGTCTGTGATTGTCCTACTGGAGTCCTTTAACAAGTACTCAATGACAGGTGGATGGTAAGAAAAAGAAGAAGGAGGAGGAGGAGGAAAGCATGTATATTATTTTAATGACTGCCATGAAATACAGTCAATCTATTTTAACACAGTGAACTGTGGCCAGGAGTTGAAAAGATAAAATGTGAAACATGATTATAAATATCCATTCAAGCAAGTTCTGAGAGGGTACAGGATCCACATTTTTTAGTGGCTTAAAATTTGGGATGGAATATAGCATAATTCCAAAAATTTAGAATTTTTGGAATAAGAAATTGAAAATTACATAATTTTATTTTCAAAAAAATACTTGAGTTGACTTCTGGTGGAAAAGCAAACTTCCTCATATAAGCCTCTCATAGTTGATAGTGTAGACATAACTAAACAGTTACAAAATTTTGTGAGAAGAACAAATTAAGTTGTATTTAGGGCAGGACAGAAGAACAGAAAAGGCAATGATCACCTGGGAAAGACTTGTCAGAGAAGTGGATGCTGTAGGGGCCTCACCAAAATGCTCTTTCCAGTTGGTGTACCCAATCCCTGACTGTTGGAAGTGCTGGCTGATGATAATTTATAGTTCCTCCCCTTCTGTGGAGAATAACTGGTGTCCACAGAGGAGCTGTGGTACACTCTGTGTCTCCCCTGTAGGGAAGAAGAGATTTCTTTTTCTCACCTATCTTTAGGTTCATAGCTGAGGACTCTATAACAAAAGAGAGATTAACAAAAGTAAAGCATACACGTTTATCTACTAAGTTTTACATGACTTGGGAGCCTTTAGAACCAAAGACGCAAAGAAACCGACAAGTCTGTGTATAAGTTTGACGAAGAAGTAGATAGTTGTGGAGAAACACGAATGGACAAAAAAGATATGATCTAATGGTAAAAAACTGGGGGAACTTGGCAAGATTCTTCTCTGTGTTCCTGTGTCTTCAGAGATAAAGAAATTTCTTTTCTCCAGGTAGAGGAAGAGTATCTCTTGAATGAGAGTCTTATGATCTGCTTCAGAGGAAGGTCAGAATAATCTTTTCTGTATCTTACAGTCTGCTTCAAGGGAGAAGGAAA
This sequence comes from Tarsius wallacei, assembly GCA_963574415.1. NCBI lineage: Eukaryota > Metazoa > Chordata > Mammalia > Primates > Tarsiidae > Tarsius > Tarsius wallacei. Next base: position 24,086 of record CAUYQG010111115.1, on the reverse strand, counting down.
GGAGAAGATCAGAGAGTGATCTTCCTGCTTCTACTATTTTCTGACTGATGCCAAGGTGCTATATTTTGGGGTAGCAGGTCTTGAACCATATCACTTCCCTGACCTTGGCCAATAACTGACTGGCGCTAGCAAAAGCCTATTCCCCTTGCCTCAAGGTGGGACACACTCTGGGGCACAATTTGTGCTCCAAATTTTCCCCCAGAGTTCAGATAAAAGCTAGTCTCCAGATGACCACATTCGTGATTAGCTCTTTTTGTTCCTCTTGAGCACTTGATTAATTCCTTCGAACAAGAATTCTTATCCAGGTGCCACTTCTAGGAGAGCCCATCTAAGACAATAGCTTATTTTGTGGTTCAACAAACCAAGCTAAGTGTTAATATATATGTGCTTCTTTTCAAACTGATAATAAATCCAGTTACAGAGATGAAATTTTTTCCTAACAACGTTTTCCCCTTCATCTCATGTGAAATAAATAATGCCTAGACTACAGTGCATTAAAAGTCATTTACCTCTTTGATATACACTTGGTTCTTTTTTCCCCATAGCAACTCAGTATAGAAAGTCTACTTAGTTTTTTTGTATATAATTTGCCTTTTTGGCCCAGGCTTCTAAATCTAATATCAAGTAGATGATGTCTCTTTTTATGTTCACAAGATCAAGCCTACTCGTATCTAAAAAGCTTCCCTTCTAGTTCGGGAGCTCTTGATCTTTATGACACTTAGTAATTGAATATCATCATCAACTTATACTTTTGGTACAGTCTGAAGCCCTAAACAACTGATTAGAGTTCTGTTGATACTCCTAAGGGGTACTCTGACCAGCACAGTCAAATAGTTGCTGTTGTCATTTTGTTCCCATTCCCCGACCATTCTGTTCCTCTTTTGAAGGAGAGAAGAAACTCTGTAACAAGTATTTAATATTGAATCCCACTCCCCACACACCCCCACATGCTTGAATCTGGAGTGGGACATCTTGACCTGGTCACTCAAAATTATACATGAACATTATAGGGTCAGAAAACTCACTGAACACAATCCTCTTCATTCTAACATTACAGAATGTTAGAAACTGACAGATCCAAGTCCTTCATTTCATGTTCTGAGAAAGTTGAAGGTCAGAGATGAGAAATTACTTAAGTGTTGTGCAGACACTAATAATTTTTCATATGGTGCCACGAGATCATATTTTCAACTTTCTGTCCTTGCTCTGTCCTGCTTAAAAAAATAAAACACAAATAAATAAATAAAAACAAGCAAACAAAAGAACATGACAAAATCATTTGTAGCAGATGACAAGCTAGAAACTTTGTAGCAAAACCCATTAACGCCAAAAACTATGACAATACTCATAAACTCTGGCTGTGAAGATTAAGACTATGTGCCAGATTTATTAGGAGTTCTGCTCATGTTGTGAAATTTCATTTCTGTTTGACTCTGAAAGACTTAATTAATCATTAACATGCCTCACCTGTTATTTCAAAAAGTAGCCTGACAAAATGATCTCAAAGCTTAAATTCCAATTTGTATCTCATGCTTTTTCCCAGGTAACTCTTGTCTAGGTTGTAAATCTCACAAAATTTTAAGGTAAAATTTGGAATTTCTGTTCTCTTTTAAAGTGGCTAACTAAGAGAATAAGATCCTAAGAGTATTTAACATTTTTAATGCACAGCTTTTAAAATGCATTTATTTATTCATTCAACAAATATTAATTAGTACTTATTAGGTAACAAGCACTGTGCTGAGCCTGGGATTTAGTATTGAAAGTACTCCCAATTCAGTGGGAAGATTGAAAAATAGTTACATGTAGACTTTATAGCGACACAGGCAATGGTTCCAGGCACTTTTGCCTCAAGACAACCACTGATACTGAATGGGGTATGTGTATATGTAAGTGGCAGGTTAAAAAATACTGAAGTAACAGTATCCTAAATGAAAAGGGGAAATCATTAAGGCTGGCTGAGTGGGTTTCACAGAGGATTGGAACACTTGACCCAAGTCTCAAAGAATAGACAAGAATATGCCAAATGGACCTTACGGTGTCAAGCACTCCAGGCTTAGGAGTGACGTGCAGATAGGTTTGGAGTTGTAAAACATCAAGACAAGTTCGAGACCTACAGAGTATTCCTTTTGACTGAAGTATAAGGCATAAGTACCAGTGACAAGAGATTAAGATATGGTAAGATGTCATATTATAGGTTATTTATACACATACACATGCACATATATGCAAGTGTATGAATCATATTATGCATATGTGATATATACATATGTCTATTACAACATTGATGAAAAAAAGGATTCCTGGCCAAGATCACTGTCTGTGTGGAGTTTGTATGTTCTCTCTATGTCTGCAAGGGTTTTCTCTGAGAACTCAGGTTTCCTCCTACATCCCAAAGCTGTGCATGTTAGGTTCATTGGCATGTCTCAGTTGTCTGGGTCTGAATGACTGTGGGTGTGTGTGTCAGTACATCCTGAGCTGCCAGGATAGACCGGGTAGACTCCGTGACTCTGAATTGAATCAGCAGGCTAGAAAATGGATGAAAATGAATTAATGAAATGGTTATCAAATAAAATTCATAAAATATATGATAATCATACAAATGTAAGACAATAAAAATTGTGGTCTGGAAATACTTGGTGAGCCTACCATAATTGTGATTATTTGTTTTTTAACTGCATGGTGATAGAAGGGGCTTTTTACAATTTGTGCTTTGAAAACATTTATTTCTTGATTTAACCCACCACCACTACAAACACCATCACTCATTGATTTACTAAAAATTGTGTAAATCATTATATTACTTGTTTTTTATTAATCGTTCTTTCAATGTATGTCTGGTTCACATTTATTGCAATGTTTAATATTAGAAGTGTTTTGGTCTTTGTTTAGAAGTTTGGTGATGTTTTGTAACAAGAAATATGCTATAGGAACTTAAATCTTGTTTATTTCAATTAGTCTATAGTAAAATTGGTTTCATTATATGTCTATTTTGCTTGAACTCAGTTTCTGAGAACCTACTGATAACATTAAGTGAGGACTTACTTTATATGTAATACATGTCATATAAAGCATATAATACATATTTATCACAGCATATCATTATAATAGTCATGTTTTATGGTATTCAGAAAGTATTAATTTTTTAATAGCTAATGTTTGAACAATTGTTTGATCGAGTAGAAAAAAGAGAGAGTTTGATTTCCATTAATATCTTGAACAAAAATAAATTTTAAGTAAATTAAAGACCCAAGTGTAAATTTAAAGCTTCAAAATATCCAAAGAATATATAGGAGAACACCTTTAAGACCTTTAGGGAAGAGAGTAATTTATCAAGTAAGACGTAGAAAGAAAAGACATATACTTAATTGCATTAAAATGTCAAACCTCTCTCTGTTCAAACAAAAACACTAAAAATAAAGTCAAAGGACAAGGGAGAGTCTATGAAAAATACCTTAAGTACATGTAACTCAAAAGGTACCAATATCCAGAATTATAAAGAAGTCCTGCAAATCAGAAAACAACCCAAGTGTTGGCTGGACAAAGGATTTGAATGGGCAATTGTTAGAAAGGAAACTGAAGTGAACAACAAACACTTGGAAAGAGTTGGCTTTGAACACTTGGCTTCATTAGTAATTCAGCACATCAAATTAAAAGCACAAAGAAGTACATTTCATGTCCATTCTAATGGATAAAATTTTCAAAGTCTAACAATTCTCCATGTGTTGAAAAAAACAGGAAATCTCACATATTGCTAGAAAGAGTGAATGTTGGTGCAACCACCATTTAGAACAATTTGTCTGTACTAGTGAAATTAAAGGTATGTATATCTTCTTAGTCAGCATTTTCATGGTGAGCATAGTCTCTAGAAAAGCTCCAGTGCATGCAATAAAGGGTTCACAATTAATGCTATTCACGATAATCTTATTTGCATCAGCAAAAAATAAATAAATAAATAAATAAAACCAACTCAAATATCCATTTACAGGACAATAGATAGATAACTGGTGGTACATTTATATAATGTCTTAACTACTATTAAGCAGTAAAAATAAATAAACTAAAAATGTATGTATATAACAACATAAATAGACCTCAAAAATCTAATGTTGAACAAAATAAGTACATTGTGAAATGAAACATATATGTGATACCAATTACTTGAAGTTTTTTTAAAAAATGCCATTTCCACTACATAGGATACATAAATACATGATGATTTATCAAAAATATACATGAGTGTGATAAATACCAAAATTCATGATATATCTCCTATGTCAGATACCAGTAATTATAATATCTTCTGAGACTCTCATAAGTGTCATGCACTGTTGTAGTGATTTACAAACGCTTAATTCTATCATTTAATCACACACCAACTTTATACTTACCATTATTATTCCAAGTTTGTAGACAAGGAAACTCAGGCACAGACAGATTAGGCAATTTGTTCTTATTGTATAGCTAGTAAGTGACAGTGCTGGAATTTCAACCTTCCTTTTAACCAGGACATGATAGCAGTTACTTCTAAGTAATATAGGAGGCTTCAAGTAAAATGTTTCAGCTTATAAAATTCTGAAGAAAGTATAGTAAAATATTGAGACTTGATAAAACTAAGGGGGGGACACACATGTTCATTTTACCACTCTCAACTAAGAATTCATAATATTATAAAAGGGAGAGAGGAAGGAGAAAGTGCAGGAGGAGAAGTAGGAGGAGGAAAAGAAATAGAGGGCAGATGAGAGCAAGAGGAAAAGAGAGCAGTCAGGTAAGGGATGAATTAAATTGGAGAAAACTAGAAGAAGAGATGTTTTTCTAGATGGGAGATTATACATATCACCAGGACATTTACTGCCACTTGGTGATGACGTACCCAAAATAACTCATACTTTTACTAATGAAAAATCTAGATAACATGCTGTAAGGTTTATAAGATATATTCTATGTATATTACCATTGAAACATTTCTCATAGCCCTCTAAGGAAGATACCATTATCCCCACTGAGCAATCAAAAATCCCGAGTTTAAGAGAAGCAAATAATTTGTCCAGTATCCCTATAGTTAGGAGGTGTTGGGAAAAAAGGCTTGGACTTGGGTCTGCTGACTTGTATCCTCTACCATCTTTCAAATATAAATAGTTCAAAGAGCCTCATAGCAACCATATCTACACTAAAGTGACTGCCTGGCTTTAAAAATGTATTTACATGGTCATTAGTAGCAGTCGTATTCTTTAAACATAAAACCTTCATCTCAGACATCATTTTCTGTAATCCATATTCTCAGTACTGGTGCTTGCAGAAACATCAATATTAATTCCAGCTTTAAAGTAGGTGCTGGATAGAAGCCTTCATTTCATACTCATTTGCTATAACTTTTTTACTTTGAAGTTGACATAATTACCAAATACTCAGTTACTCTTTTACTAGATTCTGTCATTACTGGAAATCTGAAGTTATAGGTAATATTATCCTGCCTCAAAATACAGCAAAGAAATAACTGGGAGGGGAAAATAAGCCTAAGCAATAATGTTTGCATCACTCCGAGTCACTAAAATGATATTTTCGCTATGAATATGTTAATTGTTTATAACATTTTCACTCATGAGAAAAAAACCTGGTGAAGTTCAAGGGGGTCAACAGGGAGTTGCAAAGGGTTTGATTTAAAATGGCTTTGAAAAATGTGACAGATTCTGAAACTAACATAACTTTTTTGGGGAAATAGCTAGTAGATAAAAACCTACCCGTGTGCATGAAAAATCCTGCCAAATGACTGCTTTAGACAAAAACTGACACTTTGAAAGTATACATTAGAGTATCTTGATCTCTTAAGTTTTGCAGTAAAATTTAAAATGGGACTATATTGAGCAAGATTGAGTTTATTCTCAATTTTTTAACAATTTGTGAATACTACTAAAGCAAACCACAGACCTAGTCCTTAAAAAAAAGCCTCAATTTTCCATAGCATGTTGGGAAAATCTAGTATTGCTAGGAATCACTGCTTTATGCTCCCTCCACCGAGTTACAGCCATCCCCCCCATAACCCCGCACCATTATTAACACAGCACAACAGGTGCAATGTTCACTGATTTTTTTGGAAGGAAGGCTAATCTCACTTTGTGAAAATTTGAGTTGTAGAATATATTTTAAGAAGCAGTTGCATTGATTTGCTTGCATAATCTACCCCTTTATTTTTCTCTATGTTTGCCTTAAAATTAAAGATTGAGGAAGGGCAAGAATATAGTTTGGGTTTCTACTTTACCCTTTTTTCCCCTTCCATGACAGCAGAGTTTATGCTGAAAAGAGTATCTGTAGATTCAGATGTCAAAAATAGAACCAACTTTTTAAATAGATTTTACAAGCTAATTAACACCTTAGTTGGTTTAGCTTTCTTGGTGGCTTTTCTTCTAAAGTATGAAACTATTGTGAGGATTTTCAAGTTCTCCACCACAGGGTTTTACAAACAGATGGTGAGAAAAATTTTTCTTTATTCTTCCTAATATCCTGTATATAATATGGTTTCTAGGAGGCAGAAAACAGAGGCCACAATGTGAACAAAGCATTGCCGTGAAAATAAGGAAAGTACATTTAGATGGTGACTAACAAAAACACATTGCAGTCCCAAATGGAATAGAGGGTCTACCAGGGGAGCCATAGGAAGTAAGGTTGATGAAATAATTCAGGACCAGACAATGAAGAAAACTGAATGCCAGAATACAGAATTTGTATTGTCCAGAATGGAGAGACGTTGAAGATGGTTTTTATTTTACTTATGATAGGGGTTTGAAAAGAAAAAGTGAATAAGATATTTTAAAGAATTATATACTCAACAAAACTTGGTAACTAATTATATATGTAGATTGTAGGATGCACAAGGAACTAACATTGGTTAAATGGCTAAGATTCCAAGTTCCTTTTTCCTAAACTACTTTTAAAAATATCTGATTTCTTTTTTTTTTTATTTTTTATTTTTTTATTTTGGAGTTGGAGTCTCACTCTGTCGCCCAGACTGGAGTGCAGTGGCTGCTCCCGGCCACCGCAGCCTCTACCTGCTGGGCTCCGGCGATCCTTCCGCCTCAGCCTTCCAAGTAGCTGGAACTACAGGCGCGCGCTACCACACCCAGCTCATTTTTTGATTTACTGTAGAGATGAGGGCTCACCAAGTTCCCCAGGCGGGTCTCAAACCCTCGGGCTCAGGCATTCCACTCATCTCAGCCTCCCAAGTTGCGAGATTACAGACTGAGCCACCAAGCCCGGCTTGATTTCTTTCTTTCATTCTGCTTTTATTTATTTTTAATTGACAGACAATAATCTCATTTGCTATATATGTATGTGGTGCAATGTGATGCTTTGATGTATGCTTTACATTGGGAAATGATTAAATCAAGATTTTAAATATATCCAGAAACCTCGAATAATTGGTTATAGTGATTAGGTAGTAAACCTGAAATTTAAGGACTTGCTTGCTTTGGCCACACAGCATGAAAATGATAGAGGTAGATTTTAATTCAAGTTGATCTAGATAGTACTTACATACACTAAGTGGTCTTCCAAGAGTGACTTGCAGCTTTGAGAAGTTATATATATCCAATGGTTAATGGAAGCCTGTGTGTGAAGTAAGACTGGCTGAGTTCATATCACAGCTCCTTCATTTAACACTCATGTTATCTTTGACATACTGTTTCACCTTAAATGTCATTTATAAAGTGCAATAATAATAGATAGTCCTTACCACAAAGTGTTATGGTGAAAATTTAGCACTTAGAACAGTATCTGGAAAAGTACATGCAGTTATTAAGTGCTTGTTGTTCTCATTATTATTCACTGTTTTAGTTAGGAAAAGAACAGTGGTAGATAGCCAGGGAGATGTGATGCAGAGAAATGATTTTGAAGGAAAAAAAAGGATAAGCGCAATATATCTATTTTAGGTTAGATTAGGAAATAGCACACTAGCTTCTCCAGTGTGTTAGGCAAAATTCATATTTTAGTTGCACTGAGAAAAGAACGCTTGAATTTTAACCTTTAAAATAAATATATCTTTTTTATTCCCTACTAAGTACAATGTAAAAATTGTATCATTCCTTATTAAACATAATGCAAAAATTATATTTTACATGGCTTTGACCTCCTGACTGAAGTTGCAAACATCTACAGTCCTGTTATAAATGTGTCCCAAGCTGGTAAATTAAGAAAGGGATATCCCCACATGCTGCATCTGAGTCTCCGCAGGAGCCTTTTTATAATTTTTTCATGCGTTGGATAAAAATTAATCTCATTAGACCCTATATAAATCAAAATATGAACAGTAGGGTCGTTAAGTACAATAATTTCAACCAGGTAGTCTCTAAGTTATATTTATTGCCTGCAGTGCAAACATGCAAGTACCATACAGAAAAGAGGCAGTAGTGTACTCACTATATGTATGCATAGCAAGCATAATTTTAATATCCAAAATCCTCATATTGCAAGAAGGAGAAAAAAATGTCATATGACTTCTATTAGGTACCATAGTGAAACTTTAACAAAAAAAGTCCTCTATAACAACAATTATAGAAATTTTCAAGAATCACAAAGGAATGTTGTTTATGTGAGACAGTATTGTAAGTCAATATAGAGGAGTTGAAGTCTTTGAGATTTTCAAGGACAAGAGTAAGAAAGAATAAAGACCAGAAGCCAAAGATAGATACTTGAAGAGTACTTAGCTAGACTGTAAGAGAAAGAATAGTCAACAAAAGGAGATATTGGAATGATGTAAGAATAAATGCCATGTGTTGATTGTAAAAGGTTAAGTTGGCAAAAACTTCAAGGACCCATCAGAGAGATCCAGGAAAAAAAGATTGACAAAAGATTGATGAAAGTGTAAATAAGAGGCTAGAAAATGACCTTCTTGAGAAGAGTTTAAGTAGGGTGGTGAGAAATAGAAACTGCTTTCCAGGAGCTTAAGGGGGAAATTGGTGGAAAAATAATTAAGGCACCAAAAGTGTGCCTCTTGCTCAGAAAGACTGGCAATGCAATCAAGAAAAACGCCACAAAATTGCCGATAAAAGAGAAATGTATGTAGGCTTGTAAAGACACAGCATTTCTTTCCAAGTCATTGTCATTCATAGCCAAATATTGATTTCACTCCAGTTATCCTCAGAATTTTCAAGAGTGAATTAGTGAAGTGTGAATCAATGAGTTTTAAAAACTTATATTTTTACTTTCACAATTCAGAAGATCTCTATTGTATTTAAGCAAATTTCTAAGAATTTTAAAATGTGTTTTAAGGAATCAAAGAGTAACAATATTATTATGATGATTGGAACAAGTTTGATTCCTTTTTAACTGTTAAATTTCAATACATGGTATTTTCAGATAATATTTGGTATTGCTCTGGGTTCTAAATGTACTGCTAAAAAAGTCACTACAAACTGAAGCTTCATAAATCCAATCATAATTTATTGCCAAAGAAGTTTGCTATTTAAAGCAATTCTATTTTTCTAGTTACATCAAAACTTAACATTAATTTTAAATAAATCTATATCTTCTCATGCATATTTAGAAGTAGTCAACTGTTAATATGTACACAATATTTACAAATACAAGTTGAATATTTCTTAAACCGTTGATTTTCCATGTAACAACATATAAAGTCAAGCTACCCATTTTGAACTCTTGTGCTCACCTTTCTCTTAAGCCATTAAAAATGATAGCTTTCCTTTCCTATTTTATGTTTTTCAGGCAAGACCACTCCCAAAATAAGTTTGCTCAACTCTCTTGATACAGTAATTTTACATTGTAGCCCTTTTCTCTTCAGAATTCATAGGCATCTCCATGAAGCCAGACCAGGATTGGTTCTATCATAAACAGTGGTCTCAAAATAAATACTGACTGTGGCCAAGCATATTACATAGATCAGAGGTCACAAATTGTAGCCTTGAGACTTGTTTTTGTAAATAAAGTTGTATTGGGACACAGCAGCATTCATTTCTTTATGCATTGTCTATTGCTGATTTCATGCTACAGCAGAGTTGAGTAGTTGAGACCATGACCACATGGTCCTCAAAGTAAAAAAATTTATTGTTTGTTCACTGCTATAAATGAGCAGGCCAGATGTAAACAATAGTGAGTAGCAAGAACTGTGTTGAACCAATAAAAGCACACTGTATCTGAAGCACCTAACAATTATTACCATGTAGGAAAGCAGGCCCAGCTTTACCAAGTTCAATTTTTGAAAAAAGCCAGAAATTCCAATTTTTTATGAAATCTCCAATTTTTAAATATTAGCTACTAATTCATTTTTTTAAATGAATGAGCTAACACAGTAAGCTCAACAAAACTGGCCTACAGCACAGATCTACCTCTATCTGAGTTTTCAACCTCTGAAATAACTCTTAACAGCTATGCAGCATTCAGTAAGTAAATAAGTTTCTCAGTGTCTCAGTTTCTCATTTGCAAGTGGTTGACTGCCAGCTCTCCTCAAATGCCAACAAAATAAAACCTGATAATAAAACAAAGCTGGTTTTTTTGCTCACCCTGAGTAAAACAAAAAAAAGAAAAGACAGTCTTATTCACATCTAGGGGAGAAAAGGGTAAAGGCAAGATATCTATAAGATTTGGGGTAGGGGAGGAGGTCTGTTTTAAGGTGGGTCTTTCGGTGTGGAGTCCTGATTGGGATTGAGCAAATTAGTAGCACAACAGTTTAGGATTGGTAAACACAACAAGGGAAGGCTTTGGAAGTAAGTCTTAAAGAGTAAACAGTTGTTTGATAAGACTAGTTGAATAATCTGCTGTCCTCAAAAGGGTCTATAAACTTCATGAGGGCTGGTTGATGAGTAGTTAATTATTTAGATACATGGATTTGCAGTAAGTTCCTGAAACAAAGTTATTTTCAACTTCACCTTCCCAGACAAGATTTTCCTGGAATAGTAAAGTCATATTAGTACAGTTAGCACTATGGCTGTAGATGGCCTTACTGCTCAGACCCCATCTTTCCCCTAAATTGTAGAATTTTACACCATTAAATATGAGAATATGAACAATTCAAATGGTCTCCACTATGTGAATTGTCATGATTATACGAAAAGTTTTAGCAGATAGCTATTTTAACTTCTAATAAGTATCAGGTTTTCCTGGATGCATTTGGTGGACAGTGGCTAGGGGATGGTTGCTAGGTACCAGCATATAAGTATATGGAGATCACAGGGCTGAGTGCAATAAAGAAGTACTACAAGATGGAATACAAGCAAAATTTTTATGTAGCAAAATTCTCAGTCAGGAGCCAAAAATGCCCAAAGTAAGCCAAGAGAACAGATCCCAGTCCCAATCTGAAGAAACTGCAGAACTAGAAATGGGTTTATTAGCCAAATATCAATTATGATTTTTTTATTACTTGCTTCTTGGGTCATTTTCAAAATGCTGGCCTACTTCTAAGAAATCTGCTTCTGAGATATTGAAGGTTCAGTTACAGACTATTGCAGTAGTGAGAGTATCTCAATGAAGCAAGTCACACAATTGTTTTAATTTCCCAGCACATGTTAAAGTTATGTTTATACTATACTATAGTCTATTAAGTATATAGTACCATTATGTCTAAAAAAAAAAATCCAACATACATACAAGGGGGGACCCCCCCAAAAAGAAAATTTATTTATTAAATATTGTGTGTTTATTCTTAAATGTTTAAACTTCAGTCACCTTCAAGGTACTCTCCATTTGATGCAATACACCTATTGAGACGTTTTTCCAATTGCTCAAAACAGTTTTGAACTAGTCAATTTCGATGCCTTTTAGTGCTTCTGCTGTTTTTTGTTTCACCTCTTCCACATCAGGAAATTGCTTTCCTTTGAGGACTTTTGCATCCAGGGAAACAAAAAAAAAGTTGTTCTGGGTGAGATAAGATGAATAGGATGGATGAGGCATTGGTCAAAAGCTACAGAACACTCAGCTTGATATGGGCAGGTGCATTGTAATGGTGGAGGAACCAGTCACCTGTTTTCCACAGCTTGGGATGTTTCTTCCTCAAATTGTGACACAACCTTCTCAAAACAGCCCTATAAAGAAAACTAGCTTAGGACATGAACAGACACTTCTCAAAAGAAGACATACAATCAACCAATAGATACATGAAAAAAATGCTCAGCCTCACTAATCATTAGACAAATGCAAATCAAAACCTCACTGAGATATCAATTAATGCAAGTAAGAATGGTCATCATTAATAAATCAAAAAACAACAGATGCTGGTGCTGGTGCAGGTGCAGAAAAAAGGGGATGCTTCTATACTGTTGGTGGGAGTACAAACTAGTCCAACCTCCATGGAAAATAGTGTGGTGACATCTAGAAGGACTAGAAATTGACCTTTCATATGATCCAGGAATCCCCCTCCTGGGAATATACATGGAGGAGCACAAACTGTTCTACAAAAAAGACACCTCCACACACATTTATTGCCACACTATTCACAATAGCAAAAACATTGAACCAATCCTACTGCTCATCAAAAGTTGACTAAATAAAGAAAATGTGGTACATATACACAAAGGAGTATTAGGTAGCCATAAAGAAGAACAAAATCATGAACTTCTCAGCAAATTGGATGGAATTGGAGGCAATCATTTTTTAGCAATTTAGCACAGAAACAAAGAACCAAATACCACATGTTCTCACTAATAAGTGGGACCTGAACATTAATCACAATAGCACAAGGGAGGGACCAGCAGTCACAGGATACTGCCGGCGGGGAGCAAATGGGAGACATATGATAAAATAAAGAGTGCCTGATTCTAAACCATCAGAAGTGAGGACCAGCTGGAGGCCCAAACTTCACCTACACGTACATTACTTATGTACCCAATTCTAACTTGTACCCCACATCTATTTTATTTTACTTTATTTTATTTTATATTGCATTTTATTTTAGACTTGGTCTACTCTTTGATCCGGAGGAACAAAAGTCCAAGTGTATTACAAGGAGCCTGCCCTCCAAAATATAATTCCAGTGTTTTTGGGTCCTCCCTCTCCCTTGTATTACGATAATATGTTAGTAAATACATAAAGAATCATAACCCTTATATATTTCCTGTAGATTACATGCTTTTTCAACTTTTTCAAAGTGCCCCAATTTGTTTCCTTTAAAGTTCTACCTTATATTCAGTCTTGTCTGTTGCTAACATTGCAAACCCTGACTACCTTTACACACATTTTTCTTTCAACTCTTATCATCGGTTTTTGTGAATATGAGGCAGTTCACACTTACCTTTGTCATCATGACCATTAATTTTTCACAGTACAGCACAAAAATATACAGGCACATCTAACATAGTGACTATTTCAGTTACTTGACAGGAAACAAATAGATTTACAGTCTGAGGAGGAAAGGGAAAACGAATGTGGCATGGTTATCATTCTTCTGAGTAAACACAAAAATACAACTCCTCAACATGGTGTCCTCTCATGAACATTCCTCCATTCCTAGTTTCGCTCTCAAGTCCTGACTTTAACAAGCTTATGTCCTACCTCAAACGTTCATGCTACTTATCCCCCCCTACTTTTGAGAAACACCATGCTGTATGTCCTTTAATTTTTTCTCTTTCCTGGGCCATCTTATCCACTTTTATTATTTTCCAAGCCATCTACATGTTGATGGTTCCCAAATGTATATTTCCAGTTCACACATGTGACTCTAGATTCTAGACTCACACACGTAAATTTTTTGTTTCTCAGCATCTAAATCTGCTCCTCCTTTGTCTTCTTCATCTTGCTAGTTGGTCTTCATATGTGGACATGCCACCCACAACCTAACCTTCACTCATGTCTTCTTCTTCTCTGTCAATCCTCATCTCTGTTTAATCACCAAATCTAACAGGGGCTGACTCAGAACAAGCTCCAAATGCAACCATCTCTCTCCTACTTTGCTGCCGTTGCCCTTTGGGAAGTCATTATTTCTTTTTCTTAGTCGATTAAAGGGTTATTTTAAAATGTAAATCTTTTCCACCCCCTGCTTATAGTTAGTCTATGGATTTGAACCCTTTTGTACTGTTGATGAAAATATAAATTGGTACAGACATTATGGAAAACAATATGGAGGTTCCTATGAAAATTACAACTAGAACTACCATATGATCCAGCAATCTCACTACGGGGTATATATCCAGAAAAAAGGAAGTCAGTATCACCAAGAGATATATGTACCGCCATGTTCATTGAAGCACCTTTCACAATAGCCCCAATAAGGAAAAAACCTAAGTGTCCTTTGCCAAGGGAATGGATAAAGAAATTGTGATGTAAATAGATATAACATACACATATATATGTATACACATACACAGAAGGTGTCAAAAAATGTATACATATTTTATGTATGATGTTCACTTAAAAGATGGCATTAATCAAATGAATGCTAACATCACCATGCGACCAGCAGGACAGTCAAAGAAAATGCAGAAGCATAGTTGAGCAAATGTCATACTACATGTTGCTACTATAACTTAATTCAACTTCAAAAAGTAATACATAGATAACATCACTTAGATTGTGTATGTTTTTCTTGGCACACCTGTATATACAAAAACATATTAGCCATAAAAAGAAGGAAATCTTGCCATTTGTGAAAACATGGATGCACCCGGAGGACATTATGCTAAATGAAATTAGCCAGACACAAAAAGACAAATAATATATGATCTTACTTATATGCAGAATCTAAAATAATCAAACTCATAAAAGCAGAGAGTGGAATGGTGGTTGCCAGGGATAATTGGGGACTGGGAGAAATGGGAAGATGTTGGTCAAAGATTACGAAGTTTCAGTTATAAGATGAACAAGTTTTGAGATTTAATGTATAGCATGAGTGATGATGGATGTGGTAATTAATATGACTGTGGTAATTATTACACACTGTATACCTCTATCAAATCATCACATTGTACAATGTGGATACTTAAGTTGTCTATTTATTCAATTTTTAAAATATTTTACTGACAGATAAAGAAATAGATAAATAAAGAAAAAAAAATATATATATATAAATTGTTCTATTGCATTGGATTAAATAACGTGGCTCCCTTGTTTCTGCTAATTCCTTCAGATTTGTCTCATACACTCTATCTCCTTTTATTTTAAGCAGTTATGCTGGACTTCTCTGAGTATCTGAAATGAGAAAAGCTTTGCCCTACCTCAGGGAATATGCTAGGAATATTGTCTTCCTTTTTTCCTAGCTTTCCACACATTATCCTTACATCTTTAGTAAAACATAATTTTCATGTAAGTCTTCATAGACCAAATTTGATCTTCGTGGACACACCTTCCAGATGGTATTTGTCATATCAGTAACATTTCATTTTGTGTCTTTCTCTTCCTTTAAGCTCCATAAAGTCATGAAATAATACTTTCCTGCATATCTTTATGCAACCAAAACCCATCATACTTTCTGGGATGTGGTGGGTGCTTCATAGTTATTAACTTTAAGAGATTGAGATGAGAGTAACCGAGACAAAGGGTGCCTGCATTTCATTTATTTACTCTGTTTTACCATTTCTCTTTCTATTTTAAAATTAAAGGGTCATTTACCCCAACACACAAATAACTTAATTGTTTATGTTGTAAACATAATCTCTACTACTCTAAATTGGAAAACAACTATAGATGTCAGAAGCACTGTGATTACAAGTTTTCTTTTCCTTGCCTCCTTCTTTGCTATGAAACAATCTTATAGACTCCAGGAACACTACTAGGCAATTTTGTCATGTTGGCTAATAATTTCTATTAATTTCAAACTTGCACATGTTCTGGTTGATGTGTTTTGATTCATATAAGATATCTTGACAGTTGATTCTTGGTAACTGTATAAAATAAATCAAACATACTTTCAAGTAGACACCTAAGTGACAAATAACTTTTTCAAGAGACAGAGTTACACTTCAAGTTATTTTAATTAGTGTAGAAATTCAGTAATAATATTTCCACTCAGCTTTTTTCTAAAAGCAAAAAAGAAGTTAACTGGAATTTAGATGATGTATACAACCAGCAAACTCTGCTGATGGACTGGTTTTTTTTTGTTTGTTTGTCTTTTTAAAAATTCTTATTAAGTGAAAGAAGTGCACAGAAATGTAAGATGAGCTTTTTTATAGAAATGTCAAAAATAACTTTCAACAAATGCTAAAAATTCTGTCTTTGAAACTACTTGGGTTGACTTTCTACTGTAGTTTGACACTTTCCCCTAAAGTTTTCTCTATTTTGAACATAAAGAGAATGGAATAAGATTAAGTAGTTTCTTAAAAATATAGATAATATATTTGTCACTGGTCATGTCTGTCGACTTAAAGGCTTAATACTTTTCACTAATTTCTAAGCCCACAAGAATTCTAGGAAAGTAAATACAGAATGTCCATAGAAAATAATATTGCCAAACCTCAGTGCTCATCTCAGTTAGAAATGGCATGCAAAGTCACTAAATAACAAAAACTCAGTTTATTTTTAAAGTATAAGCATTTTAATATTAGTTAAGTTTAGGAGTTTTAGGAAACTAAGTTGCCACTCACCTACTCAAAAATATTTAACTGACTATAGTCTTTGCTTCCAAAGAGAGATTCTCCAAAGTACTAGAATTCTACAGATGTACCTCGGCCGGCACAGTCAACAAGGAGGAAATGAGTAAGTGGGGTCCTCCTACCCTTTTCTCAATGACCTCCAATTTGAACCTGGTTTATACATCTTCGGTTACATATAAGACTTTTTTGGCAAATGGTTCCACTGCCAAATCACTTTTAAAAAATTAAAATTACTAAGTTGTAAAGATGAAATCCAAATTATTTAGCCATCCCCCTATCTGACTCCTTTCCACACCTCAAATTTTTTCCATGACCATCCAACACAAGCCTTCTAATCTATATTATCCTCTCGTGGTATTCCAAATTTGGCAAGTACATAAAGCCCTCTGGTCTTCTACATGTTTTATTTTTTTGCAGCGGGGGGGAGTGAAATATTTTATTTATTGGCTCAACTACAAGGTACATTTCCAACTCTGTATTCTCAAATAATTCTTCTCTGATTATTAGTCTTTGGTGAACAGTATTTTCAAACTCTCACTACTCAGAGCATGGCCCTTGGGCCAACAGCCTCAGCATTACCTGGGAACTTGTTGGAAATCCAGAATCCCAGATTTTGCCCTTACTAATCAGAATCTACATTGTGCTAAGTTTTCAAGTACTTTATATACACATTGAAATTTGAAGAGTGATGCTCTACAATACTGTGGCCTTACTTATGTGTCGTACTATTTTGAAACCTGTTATATACTCAGTTTTGTTTTCTGTTTATTCAGTAACTATATGAATTCCTCTTATCTGCCTATTATGCATCTACCAGCATTGTCGTAAGCATTCTACTTCTGTCTCTCTTTTTCTCCATCTCCATCCCTCTTCCTTATCCCTTCTGCCTCTCTCCCTCTTTTTGTCTCTCTTTTTTTTAATCTGCTCACCAAGCCCAGAAATATAAAGCTGGTTTGTCTATCATTAGTTATGTGGATTTCAACTCTAATAGGTTAATGCTTTAGAAGTAAACAAAGAATACAAGGCATTGTGCAAGCATTTTCAGTAGCCATCACTAATTTATTTTTAATTCTTTTTTTTTTTAAGTAAATAGGGATTCACAGAAAGTTGCAAACAATGTGCAGGGAGGTACTATGTACTCTTAATTCAATTATCTTGTATAACTATAGTATTAACTTGTATAACTATAGTACAGTATTATCTTGTATAGCTATAATTTTAAAACCAGTAAATTTATCTTGGTAGTTCCCACAGGGATCATTCAGACTTTTCCAGCCATAATGAACTCGTGTGTGTGTGTGTGTGTGTGTGTGTGTGTGTGTGTGTCTGTGTATGTGTGTGTGTAATTCAATGCAATTTTACCCCATGTGTAGACATGTGGAATCAGCACCACAATCAAGATTAATTACCTGTGCCCTCGCCACAAGACTCCTCATGCTACCCCTTTATAGCTACATCCACTCCCCCTCATTCCTAAACCCTGACAACCACTATTAGTTGCCCATCTCGATAATTATGCTATTTGATGGACGTTACATAAATGGAACCACATAGTATTTAACTTTTCAAGACAGGATGTTTTTTTCTCAGCATAATTCCCTTGATATGCAAGTTATTGTGTGAACAATTTTCGTTTCTCTGGGACAGATGCCTAAGAGTAAAATTTCTAGGTTGTGTGTTTAGTTTCAAAAGAAAGTGTGAAAATATTTTTCAGAGTGACTGTACCATTTTACATTTCTACCAACAACAAATGATTTAGTTTCTCCTCATCCTCACCAGCATTTGGTGTTATCAACGTAAAGAGTTGTTTATATTTTCTAGATGCAAGCTCTTTCTCAGATAGTTTGTTTATAAATATTTTTCTCAAGTCTGTAGCTTTTATTTTCATTTGCTTCACAGTATCTTTCACAGAGCAAAAGTTTTACTTTTCAGGCCGTCCCATTTGTCAATGTTCATTTTGTATATAGAAATATAATTGATTTTTAAGTATTGATCAAGTATTCATGAACACAATAACTCTCCCTTATTAAGGTGTTTCTTAATTTCTTTCATCATCACTTTGTAATTTTCAGTATACAGATCCTGTTTATATGTTGTTAATTGTACACCTAAGCGTTTCATTTTTTTTTTTTGCAGTGATTGTAAGTGGTATTGATTTTAATTTCAGTTTCCAAATGTGTGTTGTTAGTATGTACAAATGAAAATTTTAAAAATGCAACTGTGTTTATCTTGTGGTCTATAAACTTGCTGAACTTGATTAACTCTAGGAGGTTGTTTTTTGTTTGCTTGGTTGATTTTTTTTTTTTTTTATATTTCTTGGAATTTTCCACATAGGTAATCATGTCACCTGCAAATAGAGGTAGTTTTATTTCTTCTTTTTCAATTTGTATGTCATTTATTTCCATTTCTTGCCATTTTTGCACTGACTAGATCTTTCAGTACATTGTTGAATAATAGTGAGTATAAACAATCTTCCTTTACTGTTGACTTTTTTTCACAATTCCTTCTTTCACCAATATTTGATTTTTCACCCTTAAGTATGATGTTAACTGTAAGGTTACTGTTGATGGTTTTTACCACATTGATGCGGTTCCTCCTCTACTTCTAGTTTGCTGATATATTGCTTATTATAATAAGAGTTGAATTTTTAAAATACTTTTTTCTGTAACAATTGATAAAATTATATAATCTTTCACCTTTAGTGTGTTAATATGAGGGGCTATCTTGGCTGATATTTGATTCTTGAGTCTACCTGGCATATTTGGAACAGATATCACGTCGTTGTATTGTATAACTCTTTTTATTCATTACTAAAATTAATTTGCTAAAATGTTGATAAGAATTTTTTGGTATCTACATTCATGAAAGATATTAGTCTGTAATTTTCTGGTTTTGACATCAGGGTAAAATTGACTTCATAGAGTCAATGTGTTTTCTCTTCATCAGTTTTCTGAAAGAGATTGTGTAAAATCAGTGTTCATTTTTCTTAAAAGTCTGGTAAAATTTTCCAGTATAGTCTTCTGGGCCTGAAGATTTCTTTTGTGGGAGCATTTTAATTAAAAACTCAATTTTATTAAAATTATATAATTATTTAGGTTATTTATTTCATCTTGGTTGAGTTGTGATTGTTGGTGTTTTTTAAGGAATTGGCACTATCACTAGACTTTGAATATGCAGAGGGCATTTCAATCAAGTGACTCAATATGCAGTTTTTTGAGAGAAGAACCATGTGAAAGCTGAATTGAAACAATGTTACTAATTTAAAGTATTTTAAGCACTCTTAAGAAATTATATTGGAGCAGAGGCATGGGAATGCCATCTCTCTTCCCTAAAAACATAAACAAATGTAGGTAAAAATGCAAAGAATACCCAAAATAAAGAAGAAATTTTGTAAGAGTTCATTAAAATTCTGTCAATCAACCAAGTCATGTACTTTTTCCTTGAGACAGTAAGATGATAATGATGTACATAAGAATAATATTGAGAAATGTAAATTAATGAATTTCCTAATTTAGATGGATGTGCACTACAAGAAAGATAGGAAGAAACAGATTAGAATGGCCTACTGGACTACACTGGGTGTCTCTTTTCATTACCACAGAATCAGAGAGAAGCTGAAGAAATCAGAGAAACAACAGAATTTACCCTTCTGTTTTTTCCTGATTTGGACAAGGTAAGTCAGGAGCTTTATGGGAATGCTGATGATCTCAATAAATCCCATGTAGTGTTTTTAGGCTTTCCATACAATCTCTTTGTAAATAAGTAGCAAAAAATCATGCTGAGTGAAAAAAGTCAAAGCCAAAGATTACATATGGTATGCTTCTATTTACATAAAATTCTTAAAATCACAAAATATAGAAATGGAGAACAGATAAGTAGTTGCCAGAGATTAAGGAGGGTGTTTAGAAAGAAGGGAAGTAGTTACAGCTACAAAAGGGCAATATGTGGATCTTTGTGGTGATGGAAATTTTCTGTCTTGACTTTATCAATATCAATTTCCAGGTTGCGACTAATGTACTGAAAAATTAAAGTCAAAGGTTACATGGGATCTCTGTATTATTTCTTACAGTTATGCATGTATCTAAAAAATTTTGTTTAAAAACAAGAGAAGATTAAACCTAATAGCTATTGAAACAGATTATTAAGTCATTTGTTTATTCAATATATGTTTGTTTAGCACCTACTTTTTGTCATGCAGTATTTTAGGTACAAGAAATGTATAAAAATCCAGGCCTCATGGAACTGATGTTTCAGCTGGTGATGCATACAATAAATTAGATAATAAAATTATAATGTGTTAGAGAGCAATAATTGCTAAAGAGAACTAAAAACATAGATGAGGCCAGGCACAGTGGCTCACATTTATAAGCCCAGCATTTTGGGAGATGGAGGTGAGAAGATTGCCTGAGTCCAGGGGTTCGAGAACAGCCTGGGAAACTTGGCAAGACCTCATCTCTACAATAAATTAAAAATTTAGTGGGCTGTGGTGGCACCTGCCTGTGGTTCCAGTTACTTGTAAGGCTGAGGGGAAGGAATGTCTGAGCCCATCAGGTCGAAGCTGTGGTGGCTGTGAGTGTGCCACTGCACTCCAGCCTGTGTGACAGAGTGAGATTCCTACTCAATAAATAAATAGATAATAAATAAATAAAACATAGAAGAGCAAAATGGAATAACACAGGAATCAGAGAAGTCTGCTCTGAGAAGTTGGCTGAAGACCGACAGAAATGAAAAAGCAAAGTATGTGGAATAACCAGGAAGATATTAGGGCTAGAAAAAGTCCAGCCTGGAATGTCCAAGAATCAACTGGGAGACTTGCATTGCTGAAATAATGAGAGCAGGGGATATTAAGAAAAGATGAAATCAGAAACACGAAGGGTGAATGAGGGAAAGGTAAGGATGAATCGCCAGAGCCTGTAAGCCATGGTGATAATTTGGGTTTGTATTCTTAGTGAGATGAGAAGTCATTAGTGGGCTCAAGCAGAGGAGTGACTTAATCTGACCAACACTATTTTTTTTTTTTTTGAGTTGGAGTCCCACTCTGTCACCCAGGCTGGAGTGCAGTGGCACGCTCATGGCTACCCCAGCATTGATCTGCTGGGCTCTGGCGATCCTTCCACCTCAGTCTTCCGAGTAGCCAGAACTACAGGAGCGTGCTACCACGCAAAGCTAATTTTTTAAAAAATTATTTTTATTGTAGAGACAGGTCTCGCCATGTTGTCCGGGCTGATCTCGAACCCACGGGCTTAGGCGATCCACTCTCCTTGTCCTCCCAAAGTGCTGGGATTACAGACTGAGCAACCAAGCCCGACCCTGACTTACATTTTAACAGATCGCTCTGGTTTCTGTGTTGAAAACAGAGTGTAGGGAAACAAGAGTGGAAACAATGAGACCAGTTAAGAACTTACTGAAATAATCTAAGAAAAAGATAAAAGTAACAGTAAAGAATATGAGAAGTAGTCAAATTCTGGGTGTATTTAAAAAGTAAAGACACAGGAAGTACTGAAGGATTGGATATAAGGTATGCAAAGCCAAGAATAATTCTATAATTTTGATGTAACTAAAAGGGTGGAGTTGCCACCACTGGCATGAGGATGATGGCAGGAGGGTAGGTTTGAGGAGGAAAATCAGGAGCTTAGTTTCAATGATTTGGAATTAAAGAGTTAATAGGAGGTTCAAGACTGGGAAGAGGAAAGAGGGACACCTAGGGTATAAAATAAAAGAAAGCATTCACTCAAGTGCTGACCTTGCACATACACAACCCTGAATATGAGTGCACTTCTTAAATTTTGCACTCTCAACTCAAAAACACTATCAATTCAGTTCCATATTGAAAAAAAACATTTTTTTGCACTCTAAGCATCCTGTCTCTCCCTATCCTTGGGCCTTAAAAGCTTGAGTCTAGCCAGGCTCAGTGGCTCAGCCTGTAATTTCGCGCCTTTGGGAGGCTGAGGTGAGTGGATTGCCCGAAACTGTGGGTTCGAGACCCGCCTGGGCAACTTGGCAAGACCTCATCTCTACAATAAATCAAAAATCAGCTGGGTGTGGTAGCACATACCGTAGTTCCAGCTACTGGAAGGCTGAGGCGGAAGGATCACCGAAGCCCAGCAGGTCGAGGCTGCGGTGGCCAGGAGTGGTCACCGCACTCCAGTCTGGGCGACAGAGTGAGACTCCAACTCAAAAAAAAAAGCTTGAGTCTATCCTTAAATGATTATCTTGAGCCAGAATTAGTGCTACATCAAATTGATAGATGAAAGTGTTGCAGGGCTGCCATGGATTGATTAGTAACTAAGAATGTTCCTTATCCTGTTGATCTTAGCTGTCCAGATTGTTCATGTTATAACTTGTAATTTATAGAACTTAGCTATTCTAAAGAATGAAAGGGGGCTGGGGTCAAGATGGCGACGACATGGGCGGAACTGTGAGATTCTCCGAATGTGAGTTCCCCAAAAAGACTCTTGCTTCCCTTCCCCCACCCACTCATCCACAGCCAGACGCATCGGTCTGAGGCCCAGGGACCCTCGGTCCCACGTAGGGCCAGCTATTGCGCCCCTGGTTGCTCCCCCGCTGGTAGGAAATCTCGGGTCTCAGCTCCATTCCTGGTTACAACATACCCAGACCAAGCCCCCGATCACCCGGGGAGGCTCTGGCCACCCGCCCCTCAGAGAAGCTGATTCCATTTCTGACTGAAATACGCTAGGAACAGTCCAGGGCCACTTTTGCCGGAGCTTGGGAGCTTTGGAGCTTTGAATTCCAGAGCTCTAACGCCGGATAAAGCGCCAGCGGTGCAGCTGATCCCCGGGGCCTCGGACAAAAGAGCAGAGAAAAAGGATCTGTGAAAGTGAAACTATCACTTCGGCCACTCTCCAGGCAGAGACTTGCATTGCCCTGCCCACCTACAAGCAGGCTCCACCTCAGTTCCCAAGGAAATGTCACTAAACAGACGACAAAGCCACTCCCC
Source organism: Tarsius wallacei (assembly GCA_963574415.1). Taxonomy (NCBI): domain Eukaryota; kingdom Metazoa; phylum Chordata; class Mammalia; order Primates; family Tarsiidae; genus Tarsius; species Tarsius wallacei. The sequence goes on along the minus strand of CAUYQG010111115.1, from coordinate 605 downwards.
TGGGAACTAAGCAACAGCCATCTCAGATTACAGCTCAGAAGAAGAAACCCAAGCCTCAGTAAATGGAGCGCTCCACATTGAAAATAAGGGGAGATGCTAAAGAGCAGAGATGAACAGATTTTAGACACTCAGGAAAGACCCCAGAGCTAATCTATTTTTTTACTTTGACTTTTGATTTTATCACTTTGACTGTTTATTTTGCTCACTTCTCTTAGCTTATTGACTTACACTATCTGTTTGTGTTAGGCAAAATGCATCAAAAGACATGATTTTTTTTTGGTCTGCCTTGTATAGCTACAAGTACTCTTTAGGGAATTGTCTTTACTCACTTCTCTCCAGCTTGTGTCTCTTTTTCACCTCTTAGTTAGTATGTATGGCTGTCCTCCCTCTCACCCTCCTCCTTTCCTTCTCCTTCTTTAATTCTGTTTTTCAGGGAGGATGGGGTTGCTTTTGCTTCGCTTGTGCAATCTCCTGTTCTTCCTTATGAGAGTCCTCTGGCTTTTGTTCACTTTTGAGGTTGTGTGGGCTGGGGCTGTACTTTTTGCAGTTTTGAGGTTTAATTGAGGGGGAAGCTGTGCTTCAGAATCTATATGCCAATTCCAGCA
>CAUYQG010111113.1:0-10617 GCA_963574415.1 Tarsius wallacei | reverse complement strand
TTTTGTGAGAGGTCACTCAGTATTATGGACTCTAGTTCCATCCAGGTTGCTGCGAAATTCATGATTTCATTCTTCTTTATGGCTGCGTAATATTCCATCGTGTATATGTACCACATTTTTTTGATCCAGTCCTCTTTTGATGTACAGCATGGTTGCTTCCAGGTTCTTGCTATTGTGAACAATGCTGCGATAAACATAAAAGAAGAGAAGGCAATCAGGGGTATCCAAATAGGTATAGAGGAAGTCAAGCTATCACTCTTTGCAGATGACATGATTGTATATCTTGAAAGGTCAATTTCTAGTTCTTGTAGAAATCACCAAATTCCAAAGAGGTTGCACTAGTTTGCATTCCAAACAGCAGTATAGAAGCGTTCCTTTTTCTCCCCATCCTCACCAGCATCTGCTGTTGTTTGTTTTATTAATGATGGACATTCTTACTGGGGTTAGGTGGTTTCTCAGTGTGGTTTTGATCTGCATTTCTCTGATGATGAGAGAGGCTGAGCACTTTTTCATATGTCTGTTGGCTGTCCGTATATCTTCTTTTGAGAAATGTCTGTTCATGTCTTTTGCCCACTTTTTAATGGGACTGTTTTTTTTTTCCTCTTGGCATGTTTGAGTTCCAAAAGAAGGTATTTTTAAGGGATCATGAATAGAGTATGTTCCACTAGGGCAAACAGACCCAAACAAAGCAGGCAGAAATGTTGCATTCTGGGTGCAGATCCTCTGGTGCTGGGCTTTGTACTAGGACACTTGTGCTAGGACAAAGTGGGAGGCAGGAATTTGGGGAATATTTATCTATTCATTTATTATTTTATTTTATTTTATTTTATTTTATTTTATTTTTAGTTGAGGTCTCACTTTGTTGCCCAGACTCGAGTACAGTTGCACAATCATGACTCAATGCAGCATCAACTTCCCGGGCTCAGGCAATCCTTCTGCTCCAGTCTCTTGAGTAGATGGGACTACAGGCATATGCCACCACACTTTGCTTTTTTTTATTTTTGTTTGGAGACGAGATCTTGCTCTCTTGCCCAGGTTGATCTCGAACTCCTGGACTCAAGCACTCCTCCCGCCTCCGCCTCCCAAAATACTTGGATTATAGGCGTGAGCCACAGTGCCTAGCCAGAATTTGGGTTATCTAACAAGGTGGCTCTATTTCAGGGTCTAGTGAATGCCTTTGGCATTTATAACACTCAGGGTGATTATGCACATTCAGCCTCAGGGCCCCTATCTTGCCCTCGGATGAGACCAAGATTGCAGAAGGTGCTGGGATCCTTCTGTGTGCATACACACCAGGGTTTGGGCAGGAGGAAGAGATCAAAATGTCAATGAAGATATTGAGGACATATGGAGGCATAGTATGGGGTTGGTGGAAGGGCATATTTGTGCTGCGTATTTTGTCCCATGTAAAACAGCACTCAACTCAGACTTGAGGACTGAAGGCAGGTGGGACTCCAAATGGTAGTTCCCAGGCCTAAGTGGCTAGATGGACAGTTACTACTGCAGCTTCTGATGCTGGAACGAATGGGATTATGCCAGGGGTCCTACAAGAGCTGATGTGGCATTTTGACAAGTATGGAGGGAAGCACGACTGTTGTCGGAGTCTGAACAGGACAGTGGCACAGGTGACACATATGTATGTCCTCAAATAAGCTCCAGAACACCAGTCAGAGGAAGTGCTTGTCACAAAGGGCTCACCACACTGGGGAAGATGTAAATACCCTGGAATAGAAAAGCAAACCAAAAGTGAAGTGCAAAAGTCGGTGGACACACAATTGTTGTGATATTACATTCCCAAGGTAGGGAAAGGGGCCAAAGCTTAATAAAACATGGCCTGGTCATAGCTCAAAGAGCATATGGCCACACCATTGCTTAGCAAGGCAATAGCATTTTAGATTTGCAAGATGTGTTAATTATCCACCCACCAAAAGACTATACTGTCACGATAGTGCAGCAAATCCTAGGTTCAGATAATCCACGTGTGCTCCATCAGTATGATCAATGATCTACATTCCACAATGTGTGTGATAGCAGGGGACAGACAGACACTACTCTTCTTCTTCAGATACTACTCTTCTTCCATATATGAATACTTTATTGTGCATGCTGACTATGTCATGTGATTTTATGAATGTGAATGGGAGTGTGTGAGTTTGTGTGACTGTGTTTAATGGTGAGTGTGCATAAATATAATATGAGTGTGTGATTGTATTTGGTGAGTGTGTGGATGTGTGACTTTTTTTTTCATTTTGCTGTTTTTATTGATTACTATTTTTTCCTCCTTTTAATTTTTATTTTAAAATTGTGGGGTGCAATTCAGGGTGAGATATACAAATATTCATTGTGCAAGAACACTTGTTGATGAGGTGTGTCCCCCCTACCCCAGGCAGATATCGACTACTGTCAATCCCACCTCCCTGACCCCCTTCCACCTCGCAGTTTCCCGCTACTGTCTATCCTTTTCTTATAGTATTACAGTAGTTGTTCAAGGTCCATTTATGAGTGAGAACATGTGATACTCAGCTCTTTGTTTCTGTGAGATCAGATGTGTGACTTTCTAATGAAAAGCATATATTAATGTTTGTCATTATGTGAAAGTATGTGACCATGTATTTTTTTTTAAAAATCTCAGAATTATTTATTAAAAATTGTATATTTCTTCTTGCATGTTTAAACTTTTGTCACCTTCAAAGTACTCTCAGTTTGATACAATACACCTATCAAGACACTTTTTAACACTGCTCAAAACAGTTTTTGAACTCATCAATTGTGATATCTTTGAGTGCGCTGCCATTTTTTATTTCACCTCTTCCATGTCAGCAAAACGTTTCCCTTTGAGGACTTTTATCTGGGGAAACAACAACAACAAAAAGTCTCTCAGGGTGAGATTGGGTGAATAGGGAGGGTGGGGCACAGGGGTCATGTCATTTTTGGTCAAAAACTGCTGAACACTCAGGACAGTGTAGGCAGGTGCACCAGTAAATCACCCATCATGAAATGGGTAAGCACTCTGAGAGAATCTCCAAAACAATTTCCCTGAAGCCAGACGCAGCTTCTCACAACAATGCTAGGTGGTACACGGATGCTGATGGGCTCCTAGAACACATACCTAGTGGGGAAGCCTACACAGGGCCCACACTCTGAAAAATAATTCCGGATTTTTGGGGGTCCCTCATATAGTGAGCATTAGAACATGATGTTAAAATAGAGATAATAAGACTGACAGAATGGTCTCTTAGTGGCAGTAAGATACCAAATTATAAACAAGACCTAAGACCATCACAGGCAAAGATGAAGTCATGCACCTCTGTAATTAAGAACAAACTATGTTCTAACTGCAACATATTTTTTCTTTTTCCCTAGCACTGGCATCAAGATAAGCAGGAGTGAAACAATTGCAGTTAGTTGACCATCAGACACTGACTTACTGACCTTTTTGTTCTATCAGCCATAACTACAACTTTGATTAGACATGAAACTGAATTCTTTCAATTTCTTCTGATAAGAGGCCACCCACCATGGACCTATTCTGGCTGGTTTACAGAGGCTGAGTGCTGAGTCCATTTGTGTCTCTGTTTCACCTTTTGATATACATGGGACCTAATTATAATGCATTTAAATGTCACTACTCCATTGCAAAGTGAACATGAGAGGCATGGAATGTGCAGGTTTGCTTACCACACATGTGTGCACCTCCCTTCATGAATATTCATGGCTCTACCTATAAGCTTTTGAACATGTATAAATCCCTGGTCCACCCTCCCCTCTCTCAAAGTGCCTGTTTTCAGCAATCTGGACTTCCCACCTCCAGGTGTGAGCCCCTTCTTTCTGAAATAAAGTCTCCTCTACAAATTTATGAAGATCTCAAGATTATTTTGTTCACAGTGAACATGGATGAAACTGAGTATTTGTAGGAAAAAATCAGAGGATTAATTCAAGTCATATTTTCTGTTTCTAAATTAATTACAGAGGCAATCAGTGCTTGTGACTGAAAATTTGGCACAAAATAGGAAAATGTGGTAACCATTCAATGCTCCTGAACTGAGGATGTAACACTGGCTTATTCAATAGTTAAAGAATTGTAGAATCAGCCTGTTTAATCACTGAATCCTCATGCTTTTATATTGAAGTGTATTTATAAACTTTTGCAGACACAAAGTTTTTTGTTCTGTTTAGAATTCCTTTTATTACCCGTTGTCCAATATTGGTGAAGTATAATTTCCTAACGAGCTTCCATATCATCTAGACTTCCAAATATATTAGCACTGAATTGTGCAAATAAGTCCAAAGATTTCTTTTTTTCTTCTTTTTATTTTTTTTATTTTAAAGATATGGGGTAAAATTCAGGTTTACGTATACAAGTAAATCCAATTATTTCTAATGTAAATTCTTGTCATATTCTTCTCTCTCTCTCTCTCTCTCTCTCTCTCCTGAATCAAGGTTTCACTCTGTTGCTCAGGCTAGAATGCAGTGGAAAGATCATGACTCACTGAAACCTTGATTTTCTGGTCTCAAGTGATCCTCCCATCTCAGACTCCAGAATAGCTGACAATACAAGCACACACCACCACACCTGGCTAATAAAAAAAATTGTAGAAATGAGGTCTCACTATATTGCACAAATTGGTCTTAAACTCCTGGGCTCCAGGGATCCTCCCACTTTGGCCTCCCTAAGTGCTGGAATTTCAGGTGTGAGCCACTACACCCAACCAATGTTCTTCTCTCTAATTGTAACTCTGAAAATTCTTGTTTGGTACTTTGATTCCATTTCAATGCTCACAGTTTAAGTAATGAGGAAAATCAGAGTTCTGAAGATTAGGAAGAATTCTATTTGGGTAGAACTTCCCAGTGAAGTAGAGCATCCAATGAATTTTTTGCACTTCACAGGCATCTCGTTTGTCAGATGACAGTATTTCCTGCTTCTTCCCTGTGAGGCCAAATCTGCCTCCATGGATCATAAAAAAGAAAGAACTTCAATGGGGTAGGTGCAGTGGCTCTTGCCTGTAATCTCAACACACTGGGAGGTAGAGGTGGGAGGATTGCCTGAGCACAGGGCTTCCAGACCAGCCTGGACAAGTTGGAGAGACCTGTCTCCATAATAAATCTAAAAATCATTTGGGCTTGGTGGCGTGCGCCTGTAGTTCTAGCTACTTAGAATACTGAGGTGGAAGGATCGCCTGAATCCAGAAGGTTGAGAGTGCAGTGGCTGTGCTCGTGCCACTGTACTCCAGTCTGGGGGACAGAGTGAGACTCTGACTCATAAAAACAAAAACAAATCAAAACAAACCCTCTTCCAAACAAACACACCAAGAATCTCTTAAGAGATGCTAACTTGGAATTTTTCATTGTGTTTTGATAATTAGCAAATGGGAAAAAAGTTTTCCATAAATATTTTCAGCACTGAAAGCCTGTTTTCTCACTGCAGCTACAAGAGAAATGATTATTGCAGTTCTGAGGGGAGGTGAGGTCACACAGTCATAGACCCACATCCCAGCGTCTGGTTGCCTCCCTCTCACCTAATCTTGGCTGTTGTGACCTTCCCACTGAATAGACTGTCCCAGCGCTGAGAAGGAGTCAGGTGAGTGTTTTCTACTTCAGTCTGTGAGGGAAGGATGCTTCTCAGGAGTATAGGTAAGTGACAACAAAACACACAAAAAAATTCTTCTGGTCTTGAAAAGGACTCAATGCTAAAGCCCCATAAGAAGGTAGGAGAGATGCCGGGAAGCAAGAGCTGAGCTAGTAAAGAAAGGCGGGAGCCATACATCTCCCTGCACCCATCCTTAATGGCAACTACTGTAATTTAGTGTAATTTACCATGACCTTCAATGTGGGTGCTTAATTCAAGTGATGATGAAACCCTGCTTTCAAAGGTGCCTGCGCACTGCACTTGTAAGCTCAAACTGCCGCTCAGCCTACTTGGCAGGAATCATAGACTAAATTTTCAGGATTCCTTGAGCTGTGCCTTAAACATGTTCATGATTATAAGAAAGAGTAAGATGAATCTGTGGTAATTATGCGATCATGGGCAGAAATGGTATATCTGAATGATAATTGTTGGCATAGAAATGTTTTCTCTAACTCTGAGAGAATGAGGTTTGTTTAACAGAGACAGTAATTGTGTCTCTACTAAAACATCCGTGGTTTGTTGATTAGGGTGAAACATTTTCTTCTTGAAGCCAGGGAAGTTACATTTCAGGAAAAGGTAACTTTACAATAATGAGTTGAAGAGAGTGACGGTCAGGCGCCAAAGTATCTTGCAGTATGCGCTGTGCTTTAAAATGATTCTTTACTGATAGCAAGGTCTGCACCCAAATAATCATGGGGAGTAGTGTAGAAGGAAGATGATTTTATTCAAAAAGCTGGCCGATGGGGAAATGGCCGGGTTTATGCTTCAAACTGAGCGTTTCATCTTTTGGGCGGTGTGCAGCAGGCTATAAGGGTAAACTAGGTACGGGGAGAATGTGGGAGTGACAGTGAGTGCTTTTCCACGTGGTCAGTTCCGATGGCTATCTTGAGTTGATTGCCCCATCTGCCATATGGGCTGGTGCTATCTCAAAGTTGAACATTAACCACAGCCTTCAGGTGATCTTCAGGTGGGGCGAGGAGCCTGTCAGGTTTGCATCAAGATCAGCCTGGGAACTTCTAAACAAGCACATAGTTAGATAAGCGGAAACAATGAAAAGGATAGTCTGGTGAGAAAGGGGAGAAAAGAGAGAGAAGAATAAAAACATAAAATGCATTTTGAAGTGAGGTACTCAGTTACCATTCCAATACCCATCACAAACTCTATAGGTTTAAGTTATGAAATAGACACTCATACATTAGTTCAATTTGCATATGTGTTTTATATTTTAATATTTTTCAGGAATCTTGTCCAACGACTAATGATTTACTTAACTCGGGTGTTAATAGGTAAGTGTTTTTACATTATGAAATGTAAACTGTTTTTACATTATGTTGCATTATCACACATTATAAATCAAAAGCAGATGATTAAGAATTCAAAAATTTGAAAAACAAACCTGTGCCAAAAAAAGAGAAACGTTTTTAGATTTTAGATCACAAAGCAAGATATGTGTGTGTGTGGATAAATATATGCATCTATATATGTATGTATGCACATATATATGTACTCACATATATGCATAAAATCAAACTATTTTTTTGTTATATATTAGCTTTGTTTTTTATTTTTTATATTTTGATTATCATTTTAAAGATGTGAGGTACAATTCAGGATTAGGTAGATAAATGGTCATTGTGCAAGTAAAGTTTGGGCCTCCCTTTGGGCCCCACTTCACCTTGTTTGAGATCAGATACCCTTAATGGTGTTATGTGACCCCTCCTTCCCTGGCAGTGTCCAGCTACTTCCAATCCTTTCTTATACTATTATGATAAATGTTCAGGTTCCATTTGTGAGTGAGAAAATGTGACACTCATTTCTTTGTTTTTGTAATAGATCACTGAGTATGATGGACTCTAAATCCATACAAGTTGCTGTGAAGTCCATAATTTTGGCCTTCTTTATGGCTGTGTAATATTCCATTGTGTATATGTACCACATTTTTTAATGCAATCCAATTTCAATGGGCAGCACGGTTGGTTCCATGTTTTTACAAGTGTGAATAATGCTGCAATAAACATGCGTGTGCAGGTATATTTTTGTAGAATAATTTGAGTTTTTTGAGGTATTAGTATATTCCCAGAAGAGGGTTTGCTGGGTTGTATGGAAGGTTGATTTTTAGGTCCTTTAAGAATTGCCTCATTGTTTTCCATAGAGATTGCGCTGGTTTACATTCCTACCAACAGTGTAGAAGCATTCCCTTCTCCCAGCATCCTCTATAGTATCTATCATTTTTTAAAATTATGTATGTGTGTAGGTAGGTAGGTATTATTGTAAAGATGGGGAATGCAATTCAGGGTTAGGTATACAAATGTTCATTATGTAGGTACCCTTGTTGTTAAGGTGTGCCTCTCCCTCCTCTATTTTTTGAGTTATTAACGATGGTCACCTTGATTAGAGTTAGGTGGTAGGTACCTCAGTGTGGTTTTATTTTGCATTTCTTATATTATTAGTGAGGCTGAGCATTTTTTCATGTATCTGTTTTCTGCTTGTATGTCATCTTTTGAGAATTGTCTTTCATATCTTTTGCTCACTTTGAAATACGGCTGGTTGTATTTTTTCTTTCAGCACATTTGTGTTTGTTGTAGATGCTGCTTGTTAGGCCTTTGTCAGATATACAGTTGGCATATATTTTTTACTCATTCTATGAGCTGCTCTCTTGATTGTTTTTGTTGTTGTTGTATTCACTGAAGCCTTTCATTTTGATGAGGTCCTACTTATCTATCTTATCTCTTATAGCATGGGTATCAATCAACAGTGCTGGAAAACTCTAAAGACATTTTAAAATAATACTAATTATAAAAATGACAGACTGCTTTAAACTTAATATCTATTTTATCTATGCATATTGTGCTATTAGTTGTTTACCTAATTAAAATTATATGACAACTGATTCAAGTCCCTCACTCAATACTGTTCTGTTGAGATTTTCTGTCTTCATGATTCAGTACTGATAGATTTTGTGTTTCTAGAAATTTATCAATTTCCTCTTGGTTTTCCTATTTGTGTATAATTTTTTACAGTTTTTTATAATCCTTTGTATTTCTTTGTAACATCTTCTCTTTTATTCCTTAATCTTTGAGTTCTTTACCTTTCTCTCTTTAGTCTAGGTAAAAACTCGTCAATTTTGTTTCTTTTCAAACAGCCAATTATTTTCTATTGCTCAGTCTTTTCATTTATTTCTGCTCTTATCCTTGTTGTTTTTTTCCTTCCACTAAATCTGAGTTTAGCTTGTTCTTTTTCTTGTTCCTTGAGGTGGAAAGTTAGGTTTGGGGTGTTGTTGATTTTTTGTTTTTGGCTATCTTGTTTTTAATCTTCATGTAGGCATTTATTCATGAATACATAAAAATTACCTTTTAAAACTGTTTATGTTGTATTTTATTAGTATGCTGTGTTTTTATTTTCTTTTTAGCATTTTATTTTATTTTTAAGGTAGATAAATAAAATTTTACATATTTATCACGTCCAACATAATGTTCTAAATATACACACATTATGAAACAGGTAAACGAGCTATACATATGCATGACCCACGTAGTTACCATTTTTGTGAGGAAAACACTTAAAATCTATTCTGCTAGTGTTTTTCAAGAATGAAATATATTGTAATTATTATTAACTTAGCATTTCCATTTTCATTTGTTTCAAGATGTTAATTTTTCTTTTTATTTCTTCTTTGTATCCTTGGTTATTTAGAAAATCTACAAGTATGCTGTTTAATTTCCATGTATTTGAGAATTTTGTAGGTTTCCTCCAATTACTGATTTCTAACTTCATACCATTGTGGTCAGAAAAGAAACTTGATATGCCTTCGATATTCTTAAATTTAAGACTTGTTTTGTATCCTAACAAATAGTCTATCTTAGATAATTCTCTGTATGCACTTGAAAAGAATGTGTATTTTGCTGCTGTCGGAATAAATGTTCTGTATACGTCTGTTAGATCCATTTGCTCTAAGGCATAGTTTAAATCTGATGCATTCTCATTAATATTTGGTCTGAATGAACTGTCTGTTTTTAAAAGTAAGGTATTGAAATCCCCTATTATTATTGTATTGCTATTTATTTTCCCCCTCAGATCATTAATGTTTACTTTGTATATTTAAGTGTTCTGATATTGAGTGCATATATATTTACAATTGCAATACCTTCTTGATGAATTGATTCCTTTGTCATTGCATAATGACCATATTTGTCTCTTCTTAAAAGCTTTTTTTTTTTTACTTAAAGTCTATTTTGTCTGGTGTAAATACAAGTGCTCCCGAGTTCTTTTGGTTTCCACTTACATGGAATACAGTAAGTCCCCTACATATGAACAGATTCCATTCCAAGAGCATGTTTGTAAGTCCGATTTGTTCATAAGTCCAACAAAGATAGCCTAGGTATACAATCTGCTGAATAGTACTGTTCTGTAATAGGTTTATACTTTTGACACAAATAATACATAACAAACACAAAACATAAAAGAAAATATTTTTAACCTTACAGTAAAGGACACAAAAACACAACCACTTGTAGAGGACGCACACACAACACAATGTACATCACACACGTGAACTCATCTAAGTGATTAGACATGCAAACGCATATTCCCATCTTTAAAATTTTGTATCTTAAAGGCTTCTATGTAAGAGATTTGCTGTATCTTTTTTCATCCTTTCACTTTCAGCCTATGAATTCTTAAAGCTGAAGTGAGTCTCTCATAGGCAGCATGTAGTTTGGTCTGTTTTTCCATCCAACCACTCTTTGTCTTTTGGCTGGAAAATTTAATCTACTCATCATCAAACTAATTATTGATAGGTAAAGATTTACTACTGCCATTTTTTTCATTGTTTTCTGGTTGTGTTGTAGATTCTTTGTTCCTTTCTCTCTATTTCGTATCTTCCTTTGCAGGTTGATTGCTTTTGGTAGTGGTATATTTTAATTCCTTTTGTGTGTGTACCTACTATAAGTTTTTATTTGTGGATACCATGAAGCTTACATAAATCATCTTGT
>CAUYQG010111111.1:0-49530 GCA_963574415.1 Tarsius wallacei | reverse complement strand
CAAAATAGTACATACATGTCCTTATTTGGTAATGTAATACATATATTAATAAGCCAAATATCTAACTAGATAACACAAAATACCTAGGTTGTTGTGCAGTTGCCAATTCTACATAGAAATCTGGGTTATATGGCCGGGCTCAGTGGCTCAGCCTGTAATCCCAATACTTTGGAAAACTGAGGCAAGTGGATTGCCTGAGCCCACGGGTTCAAGACCAGTCCAGGCAACTTGGCGAGACCTCGTTTCTACAATAAATCAAAAAAAATTAGCCAGGCGTAGTAGCACGCACCTGTAGTTCCGGCTCCTTGGAAGGCTGAGGCGGAAGGATTGCCAGAGCCCAGTGGGTCGATGCTGGGATAGCTGTGAGTGTGCCACTATAATCCAGCCTGGGTGACAGAGTGAGACTCTGACTCAAAAAAAAAAAAAAGAAATCTGGATTATGCGATTCTAATAATGCAATAAAGCATTATCGTGTTAAGTGCATTGGGTGAATTTGTAGGAGCTGTATTTTTCCTAATAGTTACTTTCTATTGGCCTTTTCTCTTTCTCACAGTTTACATTTCAAGCATTTATAGAGCAACTGCATGAGAGTGTGTTCATACCCCAGCATAAGACTTACTTTAACACCAGGGTTAAAGGAAAAAAAATCCACTTTTCTTCAACTTTGTGAAGATACTGACTGATGCACAGTTTAAGAAGATAAAATGTTTGAAATAGCTCCTAATAAATATCAGCATCCTCTAATGTTAGTATTAATAGAAAACATTTTATATCTGTACAATTTTGTTTTTTGAGTTGGAGTCTCACTCCATTGCCCAGGCTGGAGTGCAGTGGCATGCTCACAGCCACCCTAACGTCTACCTGCTAGGCTCAGGTGATCCTTCTGCCTCAGTCTTCCAAGTAGCCAGAACTGCAGGTATGAACCACCATGCCCGGCTAATTTTTTTTTTTAATTTATTGTAGAGATGAGGTCTCACCAAGTTGCCCAGGCTGTTCTCGAACCTGTGGGCTAAGGCATTCCTCTCACCTCGGCCTCCCAAAGTGCTGGGATTACAGACCTGAGCCACCACTCCCGGCCATCTGTAAAATTTTATAGTCATCTTTAAGTAGTATTTATTAAGTACCCCCAGTGCAGTGTAGAAATACTTTAACAAAGAATTTCCTGAAGGAAAAATAACTTTAATAAAGGTAGTCAGGATAGGCAAGGTACTATTTGGAAACAGTCTGTTACCTTTTCTGCAGGGGAGGGAGCAGTGGATTTGGTGTGGGCATCCAGGGTGGTGGGTTTGGCCTGTGCAAGCCCAGGACAATGAGGGGCTAGTGGTGGGGGTGGAAGGCCCGGCTGTGAGGCTGCACTTCCGCCCTTCTGGTGCTAGGGCAGCCGGTTACCTGGAGTGGGCCGGTACCCCTTGGATGTCACCAGGCTGATGTGATGTGAGTCAGGGCACTGGAAAGACAAAGCCCCCCTCACTTGCCACACTTGACACTCAACACATCTGTCTCCCCTGTCATCCTCTGGAGGTGTCTCCACCAACTGCATGTCATCCTGGGGGACTGCCTGTCAGGAGTGCTGCCGGTGTGCCATGCAGCCTGTTCTCAAAAAGTCCTTACCCCAGCAAACCTCACGCATCCTTCCAGCTACTCGGAAGGCTGAAGCAGAAGCATCACTGGAGCCCAGCTGGTTGATGCTGGGGTGGCCGTGAGCGTGCCTGCTGAGATTAGCATCCAAGCCCAGTGTAACTGTTTAGCTACCTGCCCGGCCTCAGGTTCTATTACAAGTGGATGGTCGTGGCTGATCAGAGCAGAAGGGTTTGGCCTTCAGGCCCCATCTTGGGCCTTGTGTCTCAACCTCTTTTCTTATGACACCCGTAGTGAGAGAATGCTTCTAAAGAGGAAATTAAAGTTTGTCCCGTGATACCCCCTTAGGAAGAAACCGATTTTATCCTAAGAGAACTTAACCAGAAAGAGATTAAAATGAGATGCGCCTGGGATTTGATTGGTTTCTTCAGACCACAGCCGGTTTTTCTGCCTCTGATATTTATGTATGACTTAGGTTTATAGAATCTACCATGGTTTCCATTTCCAAAGAAGGGTTGGCTTTTTGTTTTTTGCTTTTCATTTGGTAGTGGACTGTTTTTCTCTTTCAGTAATTTATAAGTGCTGACGTTGGCCCTCTTTCCATTAGGAGATGAAAGCATGGAAATTAAAAAACAGATTACAGGAATGAGGAGACTGCTGAATGACAGCGCCGGGCGAATCTATCAGCGGGTTGGCAAAGAAGGAGAGAAGCTGAAAGAAGAGCCCCAGGACTTGGATCTAGTCTGGCCTCCTCGTCTGAACTCCTCTGCCGAGGCCCCACAGAGCCTCCCCCCGCCTTCACGTGGCGCATGGAACGAACTGCCGCCCCAGAGTGGACAGTTCTCAGGGCAGTATGGCACCCGTTCTAGAACCTTCCAGGGCCAGCCCCACTCCGCCGCGAGCTCCAATGGTAAGGTTGTCATCAGACATTCAGAGTATGCCCAGAGGGGTTTGTACTGGCACCTTTTATTTCTAAATATTAAGTATGTTCTTTGAGTTCAACTTACTAACCCTCCCTTAGTCACTTGCCTTCGCTGAGTTATTTTAAAAGCCAGGGAAGACATCAAGGAAAAAGTTTAAGAGTATTTTAAAAAGTCAGAATTAAGAATCAGGAAAGATGGAGGGCTCTACATGGTAAGTGAAGGCTTCCTAATGGAGATTTCAGCCCTTTAAGAAGTTAAAGGTACCGTTTGCCAATATACAGATATTATTGTCACAAAGACTGAACACACTGGGGCAGAAAGAGCCCCCTCTTTGCCATTAAAGAAACTTCCTGGTCATACGGTGTGTTATTAATGTATCTTTTGGCTTACTCCTTCACTTTCTTGTTATCAGAAGTGACCCAGGTAAAGTGAGGGCCAATAACCCAGCATCCTTCACGGCCCCGGCTCAGCCTTTGTTCCAGCACTGAACCCGATGATGCATATTTTATAACTTGCTTCACTAGGGCTGAAAAGTATTTTTTTATTATAACATTTCCTTAATTTAAATTCCCCAGTTGTTAAGAAAAAAAAGATCAAATGACAATTTTTTTTTCAAAGATTAAGGGGAAAAAAACTGATGCTTTTTCTGGTCCTATTTGTTTTCCATCCAGTGACATTGGATGTTACTTATTCTGTAAATCATGTTTACATGTGCAGACCCATAGTTTTCACAAAGAGAGCAAGAAAAAGATAAGACATTTTCAGTTTCCTTGAAAAGTCAAGGATTTCTTTTCCATTCATTTTCATTTCACAATATCCTTAAGAAAAAGAGAACGGTTTTGATTTTTTTTCTAAACGCAATTTTCAGTAACCCATTCAGAGGCATGAAAAGCCAGCCTGAGACACTGATGAGACAGCAAGGGACCCCAGAGATGTACAGGTGTCTTCTCTTCCTCTCTATATTACATAAGCCAATATCAAGTTTACATGCTGGCAAGCTTCCAAGTTAGAAGGAGAGGGTTCTTTAAAGATTCCTCCATAAAAATAAAAAGTCTGTTCTCTTTAAAATTAGAAAATGATTTATAACAAGCAGAAAGGTTTGGTTTTGTCCTCCAAAAGTGATAAAGATCGTACTTAGAATAGTGACTAGAAATATTCTCTAAGGCCTTCCTGACTCTGCTACCATGAAAGAGACCATAAGAAATAAACTCCTATGTATGTGTGACGTAAGTAAACCCCACATCGTTAAGTTTTGGGTAAACAGTGTTCTATTTCCCAGTATACAGCCAGGATGGCAGATTTACTTTGGAAAATGCTATTAATGATAAGAAAAGTTACAAACATCAATTCCCCTGTATCAGTTTGAAAGTAGATATTGCTCATATACTTTCAATAGAAATGCATTATGTATAACCGTGACTACTTTGTTATTTCATTGGAATTATGCGTAATTTTAAAGTTGTAACATTTCAATTTGCTGCAATTTTGAATGTAAATAATTGTACCGCTCCAGACATTAAGTTATCTTTAAGTATTTCATGGTTTTGCTATGGTGGGTTTTCTATAGTATTTTCAAATGATGCATATTGTCTGATTTAATTTGCATTGAATGTATAATAAAACGTATAATTGGAACAAAGCCAGAGAACATCCCTTGTTCCCCGATGAGCAAACCCAAGTGGTAGCAGTCTCTTAAATGGCCCCATTTTAGGGGAGTAGGGGTGAATATGGTGCTGGAAGGAACCCCACTGTCAGAGCAGTTTTCAAATGTTCCATTTCATTCCAAGGATAGTAGGCAGGTATTTGTCTACATATAAGGGCAACAGAATAGGATAGTTTTATTAAGGAAAAGGCATTAAATTTAAACAGCAAAGAAGAGGCTATGGTGAGAGAGATGTCAGAAATGAGAATGAAGAAAGATGTAAAAGAGTTTCCTTTATTAAGTTGGAAACCAACCAAAACAACCTCTATGCCATCAGGTTAAAAGACATCCTCCCTTCCCTGTCCCCCTGCACCTCCCACCCCGGACACCACACTCAGAGAATATGTGTGCATAGTTCTGTGTTTTTTTAATAGCTAGACTCATTGGCTTCTTAGTAAGAACTAGCTACCATTTTTTTATTAGGCTGTCCTCTGTGCTAGTTTTTTTGTGTGAACTAGCGTGAGTGTGTTTAGCATGAGTCTTTGTGGTATTGTCATTCGAGATGAACAGGTCTGACAACAGAGAAGCCTGCTGTGCCCGTGTATTGTGTGCGTGTGTTCACACAGACTCCGCCACCGTGACACAGCACGCACCTTCCAGTACAGAAGCCTGGATAATTAGATAAAGTCAGACCCCCAAATTTAGGTTGTGAAAATTAGTGGTTGCATTTTCCTTAGGCGCAGTTCATAATAGCTGCACATGCTTCAAAATCTGTCAAGATACCTTCTTTTTTTCTTTTCCTCTCTGTAAATTTTTTTGGTTTGTTTGGAGTATGTCATTCTTTTCTTTCATGCTCAGGAGAACTTCCAGTGGTGAATTCATCAGTTGGCTCAAACTGCTGTACTTGTAACTGCCAGTCAACGTTGCAGGCCATTCTCCAAGAACTCAAGACCATGAGGAAATTAATGCAAATTCAAGCAGGTACAAGGATCAGGTCTCGGAATGAGTCCTTTGATTTTTAATGCATATCTGACATCTTCAGTTGGGATGTTCATTGTGCTTTTATTACCGTGTTCGCTCCACCTTGCTGTCTTGCGGTGCCTTTTCAAGCATTCATTGTCTCGGCTTCTTCTGCAACCCCTTCTTCCGTTAGCAAATCACACACATTTTTTATTGCTGCTGATACATCTCATATACTTACCCACATGTACTCAGTATACTTCATCCCCTGATCTCCTGATACTTCACAAATGTCAGTTAATTAAAGTCTGGAACAATCGTATGTGAAGGATCCTTTAGGAGTCATGGGCTTCACTGTTGAAGATGTTCAAGATGTAAGCAGACAAGAAACGTTAAGCCCGGGCTCTGCCAATGGCTTCTCTCTCTCACATTCAGGAAGCAGAGCCTCAGAAACTCTTTCAGTTATGTGACTCCTCTTTTTGCTGTCACGACCGTTAGGCAAGCTAAAGAATAGAAGAGCCAGTGGATTATAGTTTGGGACTGGATGCCACCTTCTTTGATAGCTGTGTGCCCTCTCTGAGCCTCTGGTTTCTCATCTGTAAAGGAGTGTTAATATCTAACTCAGAGGGTTGTTTTCAAAATAGAATGAAATAGTAAATGCGAATGAACTTTTTAAGCACGGTCTCTTTTATTAGTGCTGTCTTACAAATGGTGGAGCCTTCTGTAGAAGTCTGGAAGTCTAGGTTTTCATGTAGTGGCTGAGTTTTCAAATCTTCACAATTGGGAGGAAAACAATTTTTTTTGTTACAGGTACAAGAAATAACAAATCAATAATATATCATTTTATTAAGGCTTCCCTCTTGTCAAGGCAAACTGCTGCTTGATCTGTTGTGTCATGGCTGGCTGTCCGGTCTTTCATTCAGGTATTTAAGAAGTCATCATTCAGAAACTATTCTTGGTGCCATTTAGTGAATTCTACTCAAATTTTAACATTCAGTGATACGGTTTTGATATAAAAATCTTAATACTTACATATATCAGTCACCCAAAATCATGCTTGAAGTAAGGTGAGCTACATCCCGAAAAACAGCATCTTTTAAATACTGAATTTAGTTTGATCCCAAGGAAGCAATATGCCTTTTGCTCAGGTTTGTAAGCACTGGATTCAGCCAGTTCTACCATGATAACCTGTGTGTGTTTTGGTTTGGTCTTTTTTTGAGTTGAAGTCTCATGGCCACAGCAGCTTCAACCTACTGAGCTCAGTTGATCCTTCAGCCTCAGCTTCCAAGTAGTTGGAACTATAGGCATGCTCTGCCACACCCAGTTAACTTTTTGATTTATTGTAGAAATGAGGTCTCACCACATTGCCCAGACTGGTCTCGAACTTGAACCCGTGGGCTCAGGCAATTCTCTCACCTTGGCCTCCCAAAGTGCCGGGATTATAGGCATGAACAACCATGCCCAGCTGATAACCTGTGTTCTTATTAACCTGGCAAAGGTTAGCATTTCCTAAATAAGGAACAAGGAGTGCAGAACGAAAGTTGCTTTACCATGTGCAGATTCTTTTCTCAAAGGCAGAATTTGTTAGCACCTAAGAAAATATGCATATAAAATTGTAATGATTTATTTTGTCACTTAAGCTCCTTACTACTGAAATGGCAAACTACAAATTGCAACTGTTTAAATCCTTGACTGAAGCCTTTTTGGAATCTATTAAGTAAATGCCACTTTGTCACTGTGTTTTCTTTTCTGAACCTTTGCAGATTAGGGAGGTAAACGATTCCAAAGCTGCAGGATGGCACAAAGGATAAAGTGAATAAATTACTCTCCTTTAATTCTCTTTGACTTCAAAACTTGTGTCGTGTGGGTAGATTTACTTAAGGTTTATTGCCTGAAGACTTGGATTTAAATTACATTTAGAAAGTTTCCCTTTATTTTAAGGAGAAGACATGGAATAAGATCAAGCAGTAACATCTGGATGCCAGGAATGTGGACGATGCCTAGATTACAAAAGGAGAAGGAAAACTCAGATAGTCCCTGCGTTCTTGAAACCCCAAAGATTTCACTTGTAATTTAGAATCATGAGGCTTAAGAAGCTTGCAGCCTAGACTGTCATGATCATTGCTTTGTGGTTCCTTGGTCTCTGGGGCCACAGACCCAGCCTTGAAAGAGAATGCAGTAAAGCAGAGAGAAGTTGTCAACTCCAGCTGTGCACAGTATACTTGCTGAAGAAGTTTTCAAACAATACTGTTGTCCAGGCCCGCCCCCAGAAATGGCAACTCACTTAATTTGGGGTGGAACTAAGTCACTGCAGTTTTTGCTTGAATTCCAAGAGTGATTCGAATGGGCAGCCAAAGTCAAGAACCAGTGAGCTAGATTAATTACTGGTTTAAAAAACTTTTCTGCACTCTTAACATAGTTTGTTCTAATACTTATACATTGCTTTCCAGCCTGGAGACAAAAATATCAGGATCAAAGTGTAAATATTCTTTATTTAATATCTGATAGAAAATAAGTAAGAGGAAATGGTCCATGTTGCTGTGCGTTTCAAGACCTTTAGTTTTCACTTGGCTTCAATCTGTAGGTTCATTTCTGTATTCAGAAAGCCATGTTAATACATGAGGATTTAAGTAATGGTGTCATGTCTTCTAACTGCACTTTCTATCAGAATATTTTTAAATGGTTAACAGGCCCAGCGTGGTGGCTCATGGCTGTAGTCCCAGCACTTTGAGAGACTGAGGTGGGAGGATTGCTTGAGTCCAGGCGTCCGAGACCAGCGTGGGCAACACAGCGAGAACCTATCTCTAAAAAAATAAAATTTAATGAAATAAACACATAAAATGGTTAACAGACGTTACTTCTCAGAGTGCCTGTCGAAACTGTGCTGACCATCCTGGGTTTCTTTAAGTTCAGTATGTGTGCTTGGTCCTTGTACTGTGCTTTTTATCTTTGGAACTCAAACTTTCTAGATTTTACTAATTTGCTTGATGTGTGCAGAACTATAGAGCTCCTATGTAAAACTGAAGTCTATGTAAAACTGAAGTCTAGAGAAGCAGCCTGGTTCAAAACCATGTACCATGGTACTCTGGAGATAGTTGATGTGTGGAGAGTATTTGTTTGGAGGAAGGAGCAGGCACACTCTGAGAAGTAACGTCTGTTAACCATTTTATGTGTTTATTTCATTATATTTTATTTATGTGTTTATTTCATTATATTTTATTTTTTTAGAGATAGGTTCTCGCTGTGTTGCCCACGCTGGTCTCGAACGGAGTTACTAGACCTGATTAAGTAACTAAAAGACTTTTCCCACTGTTTCGTTACTACTGTTACAGAATCATCTCAAGCTACTTCTTTTGATCAGTCTTGTCCAAATGATGATCATTGTGTCCATTTTGGCACCCGTAGCTTGTTAGGAACTGATTAGTTTAACTTCAAATGACAATTGGAATATTCCTGAAATGGGGATACCAGGAAGCATGGACGTCTCCACCTAAATTTATGTTCCGGACTTCTTATTTCTTTATAAATGCCACATGGCTTTTAAAGTCATCCTCAGGCGTTTTCTCATATTTCATAATCCTTTCTCTACACTGAATCCAACCCAGCAGTGAACTGTCATGATTTACCAGCGTTTGGAGCAAAGCCGTCCCCCACCCCGCCCCTCACCTCCAGGTGCTTTTCTGCCTTTAGTACTCTCAAGTGCTCCCGAGCCTTAGGTCCCGTGGAAGATTTACCTGGAGTGAGCCTCGTTGGACTTTTGGTGTGTAGAACACATAGATAGACCAGGGATAAGTCATCGTAAGTCAGACACACGTGCCTGTACCATATTTTTGTTTATTGTTTACAGTTGGAACTCAAAACAGACAACAACCCCCAATTTCCCTTATATGCTCCCAGCGAACTGCTGTCTCGCGCAAGAGAAATAAGAAGAAAAAAGTGCCCCCAAAGACTGTTGAACCTCTTACTGTGAAACAGAAGCCCTGTGGTTCAGAAATGGAGAAGAAGACAGCAGTGGCCTCTGAGCGGTCTGGTCTCCAAGCAATCAAGCACACCTCCGCGGAGGAGAGCCACGTCCTAGGATTTGGCATTGTTCTGGAATCACCTGCCTCAGATGTAAGTGGACACGTTCTGGCTGCTGACTGTAATGCAGTCTCACTTTCAGGAACTTTGTAGTATTAATACATTTTCCTCTTGACTAGTTCCACCCAAGACAACTAGAGAAATTTGCTGAATATGTGTAGGAAAGAGGAAAATAGGTCTAGTAATCATTTCCTTGCCTAGAATTAACTCCTCTGAAAATTTTAGCCCTTATTTATTTAAGCGTGCTTTCATTCTTTATCTCTGAAAGAAGGCGGGCGATGGCATAAATAATCTGCTCACTAATTTCTTTTACATTTTTAATTTTGAAGTGGCAGTTTTCAATTTCCTTAGTGTAGAGACCTAAAAGAACATAATTAAATCCTTTGTGGATGGGCAGAAATGAATGGAACCATACAGATAAGGTCACACCTTTCTGGAAACACAAACTAATAATAAAAAAGGAGCAGTCGCGCTAATTCTATTTTATATATGCAAGCCACACTGCTAATTAGGTGGCAGAGCCATGCCATTTACTCTGTGTAATGATAGGTTAACGCTCTGCAAAGGTTTTCTATTTTAACATCATGGCTGGAACGTCGTTGCAGTCCAGGATGTTGGACGACATTTGAGATAACCATCTGACTCGCTCTTTTACATCCATAGGACCATAGATGAATTTTTTAAATCATGTGCTGTATTTGCAAGTGCATACTCTGTTTACAATATCTTTCTATAAGAACATTTATGTGGTAAAACCTAACTTGTTGGGAGAGTTCTTAAAATAAACAAGAACAAGTGATCTATCATTATCAGATTGCATAGGATGAGAATCCTGCTGAGAAACTCCCACAGGCTGTTATAGGATTGGAGTCGGGCCCTACCTTTCAACTTGAAATAAGATGCAAGTTGCTATTTTGAAAAAAAGTGTTCTTTTTCAAATCGTGGGAGGACAGCTGGCTAGTATCTATCCACACTGGGTCTTCAGTAA
This sequence comes from Tarsius wallacei, assembly GCA_963574415.1. Taxonomy (NCBI): domain Eukaryota; kingdom Metazoa; phylum Chordata; class Mammalia; order Primates; family Tarsiidae; genus Tarsius; species Tarsius wallacei. Next base: position 39,359 of record CAUYQG010111111.1, on the reverse strand, counting down.
AGGAAAGTGATGAAAATAATTACCTTGTGACTTTTTCAGATGAGAAGAATCACTGGAACTTTTATCCCAGTTTGGTGTTAAAGGGATTTTTTGAAAAAAATCTCTGAACACATGCTCTAATTGTTAAGAAGCTCTTCTGGATTAAAATTTACTTTTAGACAATAATTAATGATGATGTTCTACCCTGGACCAGTCAGTTCGTTGAATTATATCATATTGTTCTTGCAACTAAGGCCCTGGTTCAAACCCCAGGTAGATATTTGGAAACAGAAGTAAATTATTCCACAACGCAAAACACATCCAGTCTTCATCAGTTTTCATCATACTTTCATTTTTTCCTTAAATGTTCTAAACATTTTTTTCTTCAAGGCGTTGATATGTCGGGAATGATAATTTAAGTTGTATAAATCATCTCCCAAATGGGTTGATTGAATGCTAATCACTGAACTTTCTTCTTCTTTTATTTTTAAGCTGCAGATGTACTTCAGAGATCTGATTGAGGAAGATCTGATAAAGGCCTTGTGTACATTAGTGAAATAGAATAGAATTTTTAATATCTTACCAATATCAGCATTATATTTCTATGTTTTATCAAAATAATTTGCTCGCTATGATTATTTTTGTTAACAAGAGTGGTTAAATTTGATAAAGCACATTCAGATTTGTCCATGAAAATTCAACTGATTGTCTTTGAAGAATAACATGCTTCTAAAGAAAAGGAAAAAAATCTGTATGGATATTATCTTTACATTATCGGACTGATACACCGTTGATTCGTTTCTCCAACAGAAACTGTCTCTGCACCCAGAGCACATAGGAATGATCCCAGCATTGGATAAGGAAATGCTGACCATGGTTAGAGCTCACTGGCATTGATGCGGTGGCCTGTGCAGCCCCTGGGGGTGCAAGAGGAGACTGACTTCTGCAGTGAAAGGGACCACCAAGGCTAAGGCGTCCACATTTAGATACCCTTCCGAGCTTTTATTATCTCTTAGCCATGAGTCTTTTAAAATTTGGTGGAAATTCAGAGGAGAAAACAGAAAATTGATAATAATCTTATAGGGATTAGTCTGTAAGAGAGGTTGGAGAAAATGCAAGTGGATAGAAACTGTGTATATGCAGATGGGCTCTGAGGAGTCCTCAGCATTGGGAGGAGATCAGTTCCCAAGTCGTAGGATTGGGCTAGTGGCCTGGTGTCGCTAGAGCAGTTGTCTTGCTGGTGTTGCCAAAGTAGGGTGGAGCCAGAGAGCGGAAGCCCGAGCGCGTCATGGCGAGGCCTCAGTCTTTCTCAGCGGGCAGGAGGGAATCCTTGCAAACTTCCAGTAGAGAAGAATTCTGCCTGTGTTTTAGAACGGTGGCTGGAACAGCATTGTGGCTGACAGAGACCGTGAGAGGAGACACTAGAGACAGAGCAGAAGGAAGGAGCGTGCAGCCCACCAGGCAAGAGAGCAGGAGCGTCTGGGGAAGAGCAGTGAGAGCCATCAGGATGGACGTGGTGGTCGAGTGAAAGCAAACCCCAGATGCCTGTCTTAGAAAGGATGGCTCCTAGCTGATACAGGCGACCTTCACTGAGATGGGAGCAGAGCAAGGGTCCAGGTCTGGGTGGAAAAGAAAAGTGAGTTTCATATCCTCTGCACGTTCATTAGACACCTGGAGCACAGGAGAAAGGTTATCACTAGAAGCGATGAGAACATGACACAGAAGACCTGTGCGGTATTACTGCTTTTGTAAATATAAAAAATTTACCATGAATTTCTTAAAATTCACATTATATTAAGTTCCCCTTTGTAAGCTGTGTCTCATAGTATCACACAAATGCAAAGGTGCATCTCCTTGGCACCAACACAAACACAAGGGCTCTTGCTAGGCTGTCAGTCATTGCACAATAGACCACCATCTTTGGACTGAAAATGATGTCCCTACTCAGATGCAGGAAAACACTAAGCTCTCATCAGAACCAACTGAAATGTCAACACCTCAGAGTGTTGTGAGCGTCAAATGGTATGTAGTATATGGGTATGTAGTATATGGCACATAAAAGGTACTCGATAAATGTTATTTGTTTAATCTGCAAACGATGGAACATCTGCATCTGTATGGAGCCCAATATACAAAATTAACTTAGGAAACGTTAGGTATAGCACTTGGCCCTAATTTGAACTCCCTCCTCAACTTAACTGCCATTGGCTTGTCTTTCCTTGTTACTCCTCTCTGTACCCACATACCTCTCTTCAAGGCTCTGCTGTGATTTGAATAATCCTCCTTTATAGAACTTTCTGGACTGTTTTGCCATTATTCACATGATTTCCTGTCCTTCCACCACAGCTTCTCAAGAGCAGGGACTGTGTAATAATAATAGTAATAATAATAATAATATTCATGTGCTGTCCTGTGCTACATAAAGGATCTCATTAATCCCTGCTCCTTGAGGCATTCTCATCCTCCTTGTATCGTGAGCCTGCACCAGTTTGAGCCAGGAACGGCAGAGCTGGTTTCCCAGCCCCAGTCTGCCATGTCAGAGACTTCTGGATGCCCATTCTAGTAACTCAGTAACGCTCAGTAACTGTTTATGGGATGATCATTATATGAACGAGAACTGAAAGCTGTAAGTGGGGCTGTTGACTGTCTACTTGGAAGTTTCCAGGGAGAACTTCACGGGTCAGGGAGCAGTCTGAGGTCAGCCTGCCCGGGTTAAAATCTCAGCTGTGTGTGACCCTGCACAAGCGAACCCGACCTCGCCTCACTCCGTTTTCCTCTGTGGAATGGGGATAGTAAACATACTTACCTCCTAGAGGGGACCGGTTGGAGGACTTCAATGAAGGAATCCCTGTAAAGCACTTAGAACGGTGCCTGGCACATCTTAAGCACTCAGTAAATATTGGTTCTTTTCTTAACCTTAGCAGTCCTACAACTACCTAAGTCCCTTTATGGGACTTTAAATATTTTAAAATAAACTTATCTATATGAACGAATGAACAAATACGCGTAAACAAATAGGGCTTTTAAAAAAGTGGTGGCTAGAAGTATTTCTCTTTTGGGGCAGGATTATTTGGCCCTTTAAAAATGAACACATTAAATAAAGTTCAAACCTAAATTGCACAAAAGCCAAAGCAGGAACTCAAAACTAAATTTTAGATTTATATACAGTATTTAATTCTTTCTTCTTGAGTTCACAACCCAGTACTCTGCTAGTATTGAGGAAGACTGTTGTTAATTTCTTACAGTCAATATTAGATATATTGATTTCTGTTTTTCAGGGCAGATATATGTGGTCCAAGTTTGTTTTGTTGCTTTTTATTTGGCTTGTTCTTAGGCTTTGGTAAAACACTCAGACCAGTTTTTAATGCTTTTATAATAATTTGTAATAATAGAAATTTTTTTTTTATTTCTTGTAGTTACCACGAATATTCTCCAGTAATCCTCAATGATGCCCATTTAAAAGTTTTAAGGAGATAAGTCTGTGGATATTCATCAGCTTAAGATGATTTTGTTAATTTTATATAATTTATCTTAAAATAAATAATTTAAAATGCATTGTGCTTTCAACAGAAATAGCTTCCAAATTCGGAATCTTTTTTCTTAACTAACACCTTTTTGGCCCAATAAATAAATTGATCCACTGGAAACTAGAAAAGTAAACCAAGCAAGTGATTTTTTTTTTTTTGTATTCGTTGACACATTGACAATGCAGCAGTGTGTGCATGAGAGGGTAGGTCCTAGAGCAGGCTGCTTGAGTTCAAGTCCTTGCTGAGTTCAAGTCCTTGCTTCATCATGTGTTAACTGGATCATCTTAAATAAGTTACCTAACCTCTTTGAGTATTCGTTTTTGCGTCTGCAGATTGGGGTAATAATGGTAGCCACTTCTTCGGGTGAGAATCAAATTAGAAAAATCTATGTAATGTGTGTTAGCCTAGGGCCTGGAATATAGTAAGTAGCAAATAAATGTGAATGATATCACTGTTTTCCAGGGCATATGGAAATGAATTAAATAGTCCTTGCCCTTCAAGGAGGACATGGAGAAAAATTCAAGATGATAATTACAATATCATAGGATGCAGGATGTAGCACAGTCAGAAGGTCACCCAGGAGCCTGGAAGAGCAGGATCTCCCGGCCTGGGGAGGTCAAGGACAGACTCCCAGGGTAGACATCTTGGAAGAGCAGTTTCAGTGGAGTTAGGGAGAAACTGGATTGCCAGGCTTACAGTCTTACATGGTATACATTTTGGCTCCAATGTCTTTAACATAAATCAAGCCCTAGTCTTCAGAGTCATTAATTTATTGCCAGAGAAAAAAAGCTAAAAACACATCTCTTAAAGACTGGAAAGTCTCATTATGCAAGTGTATGAGGAAACTTTCAAGGGACCAAATTGTAGTCTCTTTTCTAAAATTAAATCCTTAGTCCAAAAATTTGTCAAATAAAAAATCTATAAAGAATTGGCTCTTTAATGACTTCCTGTAATTTTTATTCTATTCAGCATTCAGTATATGCTAGGCTGCAGATTACTCATACTTTCTGATAGAACTTCTGGTAGAGCGTTTTTACTTACCACAGAGCATTGTCTTACACCATTAGCCTTGATGGAGGACACATGGCATGCTTCTGCCCCATCTGTGTTGGGTTCTCAGCCCGCCATGCCCCCAGGCCAGCCCTATCTAAGTTGCACCTCAGGAGCAGCAGGGCCAGCCTGGCTGTCTCACGTGTTCTGGTGGCCGCTCTGCTCGCGGGCCATGTTCTCGGCCCCTAATAATAAATGGTAACAGCAATTCTTGCTAGCACCACCTGGAACAGACCTGAGTTATAGGAGCAATTTTAGTTTTCTTCAAACAGAAGCAGATCACATTTACAAGCAAAATAAGGTCAGGCATGGTGACTCGCGCCTGTAATTCCAGCACTTTGGGGGGCTGAGGCAAGAGGATTGCTTGACTTGAGGCCAGGAGTTCAAGACCAGCCTAGGCAATACAGCAAGACCCTGTCTCTACAAAATTATTTTTATAATTAGCCAGGTAGGGTGGCACACATCTATAATCCCAGCTGCTTGGGAGGCTGAGACTTGAGGTTCACTTGAGTCCAAGGGTCTGAGGCCACAGTGAGCTATAATCACACCACTGTACTCCAGCCTGGGCAACAGAGTGAGTGAGACCCTGTCTCTAAAATACATACGTACATACATAAAATCAACTGAAGGGACTTGTGTTTTTTTACATTTCTTTTTCATAAATGGAAGTACAGTTTTCTAGAAATACGTCTAATATACTGCAAAATAAATACTTAGATAAAGATCATCATATCTAGTAGTATGAACAGAAAGACCAAATTCATATTCTTTAAACATTCTTATAAATTTTGATATATTTTTTCAGGCCCAAATCAGGTTATCTTACTCAGCAGAATGTGTCTCTTCACCTGTAGTTTTCCTTCTGGTTTCGGTCCAGAGCCAGCCCGAGATTGACCAGCCTAGTCCCCCCTTCCTCCCCCCCACCCCATTCTTCATCACCACATGACCTCATAAAACAACCTCGGGCATATGTCTATAAATTCAGGTACTGTGCAACTGACAGATTTTGCAAACTATTATGTTTAGCCTATTAATCTGCAATTGAAAATCTGTGGCTAGCGTCCAGTGTGAATATTCATGTGCTTTTTTTTTTTACTCTTTTAACCAACAAACACATGTGGCTTTTTTTGTGTCTCACTGTAATATGGTATTGGTAATACCTTATATAAAATAGCCTATATCAGAAATGTTCCCTCGGTGATTAATTTGCATGAACTCTTTAAGACTGGCATACTTTTTTCTTTTTCCCTTTATATCATACAGGGGAGTCACATGATATGCTCATAGGGACTTGGGGCGGGGGAGGAGTCTTTTCATTTACCTGGTAGGAGATTCCCCCCACCCGTACTAGATCTTAACCCCCACTACTTCTAAGTGAGGGGAGAGCACAGCTGAAATGCAAAAAAACAAATCAGTTGCTGTCGGAGGGCTAGATACAGGGACATTTTCAAGAGTCATGATGAGTATGTGCAGTTTTTGCCTCCAGAACGTCTTTCACCCAGCATAAGATGTAATTCCACTGAATAAGGAAAATTAAGCATTTGGTACATTGTTATGCTGAGTGGCTGAGCTACCTAAAACAGACAAGATATACATGAAAATCTGAATTTATAGGGGGAATTCAGACCCCACACTCTTAAAATGATGACAAGTGTCATAAATTCTGCCCCCGTTTTGGATGTCATCATTTAAAGATCGTATTACTTCACTAATCAATAAAATCTGTAAGTTAATGTCTTAGCTGTCTACCTTGGCTGGAGCATCAAATAGGGAATCTGTCAAAGGAAATCCATTTTTAAAAATGATAATCATTTGGAATAGCGTAGGTTTCTATCATAGCGTTTGTAAGCAGAGAGATCTCAGTAGACCAAAAGAAGATATTCAGTGATAGGATTAAAGGGGAGAGTTTTAACCTGTTTTTAAATATATTAGCAAAATTGTGGCTCATTATATGGTAGTAATCCACTATGATTTTATTTATAAAATGGAAATAAAAAAAGGTTTCATAGTGAAAATTTGAGATGAACTGACAACATCTTTTCTTGGTGTTTCAGAAGACAGACCTGCCCTTTTTTCTTTTAAGACGGTGCTGCCTTGCAGTGCCTGGTAGACATAGCTTTAGCACTCATTCACTCCTTGCTGAGAAATCTGAGTCGAGACAGGCCTGCCGAGCAGGAGGCCACAGAGCTCAGTCACCTTTGTCTTTCCTGCTGCTGCTACTGCCACTGCTACTGTCACTAATCAAGCAACTTACTCCTTTGTAAGGTGCTTGCAAGGAACTGAGTTCGTGTTCCTTGATCTGGAAAGAACAGTTCAAAATATTTTTCTGGCAGTAGACAGTGAAAGAACACAAAGGACTGACGGCTTCTGCATTGGAAGGCTCTTTGCTCTGCAGAAGCCTCCAGATACTTCGTTTTTAGGAGGTGCAGAAGGTGCCAGAAACAGCAGTGGAACCTGCCTCCTGCATCCCACCTTCAAGGCCCTATTAAAATGCTATCCTGGCCACTGACTTGCTAAGCTATGGTGTGGCCATGTGTTCTTTGAGCTATGGCCAGGCCGTGTTTTCTTAAGCTTTGGCCCTCTCCCCTACGTTAGGGAGGTGAATCTCCTCTCTCTTTCTCTCTCTCAAACTTACTTTCTAAATAAACTGTATTTTCTAAACTAAAGCAAAAAAAAAGCCATCCCATCCCCTCCTGAGCTCCCTGGCCCTCTTATCCACCTCCCTTCTTTCCTCCCAAGCAGCCAAATCCTACCGAATGCTATGGCAGACAGCACTGGGCTTGGTGTTTTTGTTGTAGGGTTGATCGCATTTTTCTTTGTAGAGCAGGTATTTGCGTACATATCCCATCTACAGAGCCAGCCTTCACGTTCCTACACAGAGAGGACTCAGTAAACAGTCTTGAAGCAGCTGGTCAGACTCCTCCAGGTTGTCTAACTCTTGGAGCTAGCAAGTGAGCTGTTAGAAGACATTGATGTACTTAGCTACAGTCTAACAGACTTTCAGACTTGCATCTTTTTTTCTTCCCCCAAGTCGTGGGGTCTCACTCTGTCACCCAGGCTGGAGTACAGCGGCATCCTCATGGCTCACTGCAGTCTCGACCTCCTGGGCTCAGGCCATCCTTCCACCTCAGCCTCCTGAGTAGCTGGGACTACTCGCATGCACCACCATACCCAACTTTTTTTTCTTTTTCTTGTTTCTTTTTTTATAGAGTCAAAGTCTGGCTGTGTTGCCCAGGCTGGTCTTGAACTCCTAGACTCCAAACAGTCCTCCCGCCTCCGCCTCCCGAAGTGCTGGGATTACAGGTGTGAGCCTCTGCACCCAGCCCAGACCCACATCCTTTAAAAGTCCTCTGGATCAGCACTAGCCATTTAAGTGAATTGTTACATAGTCTGTTTATTCCGACAAGTATCTGTTGGTCACTAACTGGGCGCTTGGCACTCCGATTACAAAAGAGTACTCATCCTGGTGAGAGACAAACTTGCAGCTGAGTAAATGCAGTATGGAAAGTGCTGCCGAGTTCTTAGAAAATACTGAGAGCATGAGGAAGGGCGTGGCCAGTTCTGCCTGGTGGCTCATTCAGGTCAGTGTTTCTCAAACCAGGGTCCAAATTCCACAGGATGAATCGAAGGGAAGTCTCAGAGGTCAGAGTGAAAGCCTTTGTTTAATAGTACTAGATTTAACTGAGGGTTATATGAATAAGTTGCTATCCTTCCCTTTCTTCTCTTGAAATGAAATGCTTCTGAACCACCCTGGACTCTCACATAGCTGTGAGTAGCTACTTCCATAAGATAAACTTGGGTTTTTTAAATGACTTTCGAATGATATAGGGGCACTTAGCAAAAATCTGAGATGAGTTCATTTAGAACAAAAGTTCTAAACACAGTTGTAGAATGTGCAAAATAAAATTCTAGTTGTGAATAAAACATCTTTGATGATGGCAAAATTTTCTCAATCCTAATATCTCTGCAATGAAGCATTAAACAGTATTTATTGAGTGCCTGGTATGTGCCACCTCTGTTGAGGGAGTGAGGGATACAGCCTCTGACTCCAGACAGCTCCCTTTGCAGACCTGTGACCAGCAAGCAGCTAGATGCAGAAGTCAGGGAAAAAGTCTGACAGCACAGTTTTAGATAATGACATCTACCAAGCACTCACAGATCAATTGTTGAGTGGCAACACAAGGCAGAGAAATGAGATGACTTTTTGGATAATCCAGTCCAAAATTCCATTTTGGAGGGACAAGACCCAAATGCCTTCCTGTGTCATTGAATAATTTAAGCCACACTCCAAGCGCCATTTACTTTGACAAAGACAGAAATAATCATTCCTGTTCACTAGAAGAGAAGCTTTCCTGAATCCTCACATTTCTAATATGATTGCAAAAATCTAAAGCAGTGCCAGGTTTGCAAAGTGATAAACACGAGATCTTAGAATCAGTTTTGATGGGATTGGGTTGATGCATAAGTTAGTAGCGTTTTTGGCTTGTCCATGGAATGCCAATGTTGTACCACGGTTGACTGGTCACAGTTCATCACATTTGCCAATTCTTGGGTTGGCTGACATGGATCATCATGGATTAAAGCGTTTAACGGTCCTCATTCAAGCCCAATGGTCTTCCTGAACATGGAGAGTCACTCAGATCAAAGTGGCCCTCTTCGAATGGCAAAACCATTTTCTTGCCTTGCTTTCCCTGATGGCATTGTCCCCGCACATGGCACAGATGTCTCCGGCCGCCTCCGCTGCCTTCACTCCTCTGTTAAACTCAAACAGAAGAAAGAATATGTCAAAGTGTTTGTTTTTCTCAACTTGACACTCTACCTTCCTTAGCCCACAAATAGCACTTTCTTCAACTCTGCAAAATACAGGGTGTATTCACAAGCCAACATTGTCACTCCAAATGGCAAATGATAGACAAACTCCCAACACCTCAGTGTTGCCATACCAAAAACAAACACTATGAACTTATGCATCCACCAATACATCTTCAGTGACATTTTCATTCCTTCACTTTAAAGTTATTTTAAAGCTACCATGTGCTAACCACCAGCAAATTAAAGCCTTAGTAGTTTGGATGATGACTAATGAACTTGGATCTCTTTAACAAGAATGTATTGAGTACCTACTATGTGCCAGATTCTAGAGATACAAGTCTGAGTTCCTGGATCAAGGAGGGCTGCAGTCTAATAAGTAATTCTGATACAGTGTGATAACTGCAATCCTATATGCCTCTTCAGTGAACGTCAGGAACAGAGTCGTAGCCCCTCCACAGTCAGGAGTTAGAGATCAGTTCCTTTGGAAGGCTCTGGAAAGGAAAGGACGTAAGCTGGGCTGAAGGATGCAGAGGCGAGTTGTAAACATCCGTGGTGTGCTGATGGAGAAGATGTTACGTGTCTGAGTATGACAAGGCACCTTGTAGGTCTTCTGATCCCGTCTCCCAGGCAGGAGGTCCCCGACAGAGAAGCAATGTGACCAGTGCATTGGTTTTCCAAGGACGATCAAGGACATAGCTTCAGAGTTGCCTCCTGAAAGTAGGGGAGGGAAGGGGATTTAAACTGCCTGGGAAACCTGTTGGTCATCTTTATTTTTATGTATTTGTTTACACAAGTTTTCATTGGAGAAAAAATAGAACAGCTAAAAAAAATAGTTAAAAGCTATTTTATAAAATAACAATAAAAATAATAAATAATATAATTTTTAAAAACAGTTAAAAGCAAGTGACATAGTAAAAAGAGCCTGTGGATAGCCCTGTATTTTTGTCCTTAGGTGACGTAAAATTAAATTATTTACCGTGTGAGAAAGTGATCTTAAACTGTAATGCACTGAGCACATTGGAATTATTTTTAAGTCATTTTTGTTAGTTCCCTCACTGATAAAATGAGGGTGTTTCATCTAGAAGTCTCAATTCCGCTTAGCTCGAGAATGATGTGATTTTGCAATTCTCCAACCTTCTCTTGACTTTCTTTTCCATTGCTTTTGACAAGATGTAATTCTGGAATTAGAGCATCTTGTTTCGTGAATTACAGCCAGTCATTGATTTTGTAAATTGCAAATATGGCACTCAAAGCCGAGGTGGCTTCATTTGCAGGATACGGGCATTTCAGTAGCTGGTGATGCGCTTTTGTTGCACATTTGCCTAAAGTCAAATGCTTCAAATCTTGCTTTTAATGAAATATTTATGTTCTTTTGGTAGCCAGAAGTGCAACTTGCTGAAGGCTTTGATGTGTTTATGCCCAAATCTCAACTGGACTCTATATTGTCAAACTACACTCGCTCAGGAAGTCTTCTGTTTAGAAAACTGGTGTGTGCATTTTTTGATGACAAGACTTTGGCTAACTCCTTACCCAATGGGAAGAGGAAAAGAGGACTCAATGACAACCGGAAAGGACTAGACCAAAATATTGTGGGTGCAATAAAAGGTTGGTCTGAATCATTTCATTTTATGGGTTCTTTGTTGAGCTTTGCTTGCCTTCCATAAAGATGCAGCTGAAATTGTAGTGAACTAACTAGATACTGATTTCATTTGCCAGTTGCAGTTTAGCCATTGGTTTTTGGGTGTGAGCTCTGTAACTCACCATCCCAAATACCTCTAGAACTTGGTATTTCAAGGTGATGTTAATGTGTTTAAATAATAATTTAAGAGTTAGTTTGATCTGCTGCAGAACCAGAAGGAAGTTTTTTTCTTATTTGACTTTTTTAAAATGAAGGTATTTTTCTACTCTGTAATTTCTAAGAACTTCATTAAAATATGACTTCAACTTAAATTTTTAGTTGTAGATGAGAATAAAGCTATGATGCTTTAAAAAAAAATTAAATGGTTTTAAGTTCAGAAGTTGCTTTACCAGGTCATTCCTTCTAAAGACATTTTAAATCTAAGTGAACCCCTGTGAAGCCAGACCCCAAACATCCTGCACACCCCTGTCCTGCCCTGCTCCCTCTTATTTTGTGACATGGATTCATGCTGGTTTCAAGGAGACCTCCACAGGTCTCTCCCCTTCATTCCTTTGAGCACGTATCTGTATTCCACTGCATTACAATCACCACTTAGGGACACATACAGCACCATATCCTAAACTGAGTTGTTAACTTTCAAGCATCCTCATTCAGGACTCTGATGAATGTAACTTTAGGAAACAGAAGTATTTAAATATTATTATCAAAAAGACTGTAAGTGAAGTCTCAGATCTAAACACTACTACCATAAAAGTGAGATTTTGAATGAGGCCTTAATTAAAAGTCGAATTAACGGACAAGGAGGCCTTTCCTGATTGACGCAGTTCCTGGGTTGTTTGGTTTGTGAAGTGGGACTAACAGCAGGGAGCCTTTCCTGCTCCCTCCTGCTCCCCTTTATCTTACAAAATGAATAAATGAATTTAATAGTGCTTAAAGGATCCTTGAAAATCCACAATTAACTTTATAAAATAACAGGGGTTTTTTAATGGAGTTAGCAAGTACCAGGCACCCTTTGTTCATGGCCAGAAGGACCTAAGCCTTCATTAACAGACAATTTCTCATGCTCCATCAGGATTTTTTCACTTAAATTGACAGTTGAGTTGTATTAAATAAGAAAAGCTACGGAGATATCACAACCTGTGCCATTTCTGAAAAGAACGGCTCAGCCTGAAGTGACACTGAAAACAAGATTACAGGATTTGAAAAATGGTCAGTGATGTAACTAGGACTTGCTGAAGCGAAGAGGGGTCCCATTTCAATTCAGTCTAGTTGAGGCCTGCTCAAAACACGAAGGTCTAGGCTGTCGGTGCTTTTCTGAAATACAGCCAGGAATTATTTTAATTTTTTTTTTCAGGTTAGCATATTAACATTATGGAAGCATTTGGAAATTAGGGAACAATAAATACCATGATTCATTTTAATAACAGGAGAAGAATTACCCTAATAATAGATGGCAATGAAACAGGTCATGACAGATAGACTGATAAAGGTTTATTCTACCATTTTCCATCTAGACTGGACATCTTACAAGAGTTTGGAAAGTGTATTACCATCAGAAACAGAGGATACACCTTAATTTCCTTCATGGCCCTACTCTTTAGTAAAAATAGCAAGGAGACCTTTGCTCCTAATATATAATAAAGTAGATTATTTAAATCAAAGAACTTACGTTTTCCATATGCTTCTTTTATTGTTGAATTAAATCGGTCATTTAAATTCTGTTAGAACAACACAGTAACTTTAAAACAAATCTACCATAAGCCACCAACAACCTAAATCAATAAATTTTTTATAATCACTTATTTCCTTGCAGTGTTAATTCATAGACATATATTTTGATTTTGATTTTTTTCCTTATTACAAAAGTGATACATGTTTTTAAAAAATCCAAATCGTAAAAAAATGCATAGAAAACTAAAAGACCTCTATAATTTTACTCTTCAGAGGTTATGGTGTACATTCTTATAATCTTTATTCAAGCATGAATATGGTGTCAGTTTTGACTTTTTAATAAAAATGTTCTGTTGATACTGGCTAGTAAATGTTTTTATCTGATTTGTTGTAATAGTTTCTTATACACTCCTCGAGGACAAACTTTGTCTTAAATATTTTTTATTATTACTGTTGCAGGAGTTCAGGAAATGCCACCCCCAAATCTGCCACTTTGGTATGCTGATCACTTCAAACTAAGCACTCAGGGAACAGCAGATGCAGGGAGGGGCTTTCTCTGAGCTCCCCTTATCTGCCCAAAGACACAGCTTCTAGAAGGAACTCACTTGTCATGAATCTCCTCCCCAGAAATCTCATGGACCTGGGGAGTTAACTCAGATCACAGGCGAGGACACTGGAGGCAGACACCACACCCAGACAGACTGTCACCTATTCTGAGGCCCCATTCATCTCTCCCAAAAATCATTCGCTCTCTCCTAAGTTGCCCACACCACACTCCTCCCCCATGGAAGGCGTATATAAGCTGCTAGATCTCACTGGGTTTTGGGTATTCACTTTTCTTTCATGTGATACCCCTGTGCATGTCATAAATGTGTTCGTCTTTTCTCTTTTTAATCTTCCTGCTATGTATTTATTTAATAGATGCAAGTGAGCCCTCAGAGGGCAGAGGGAAGGTCTTCCCTCCCCTCCAGGCTTCACCGAGAGCTTTGCACACACTAGGGTTTCCATAAATGCATGTAGGGTGGGTAAATAGGCATATGTTTTTATTTTTTATCTTAATTTCAACTTTAATTTATTGACATAATAAGTCTAGTGCTAAACATCCATCCTCATGTCATCTTATAACTAATCTGGAGTGATAGACATTAAAACATTGTTATAAGTTTCTACCAATTAATAAAATGCTGATGAAAGTAAAATAATGGAGCCAGGCATTGTGACACATACCTGTAGTTCCAGCTACTCTGGAAGCTGAGGCAAGAGGATTGCTTGAGTCCAGCCTGGGGAACATAGTGGTACCCCCATCTCTTTATTTAAAAAAAAAAAAAAGGAAACCATTATTGAATATAAATTTGAATACAACTCTCTTAACTCCCAATACATTTTTCCTTTACTATATTTTCTCTAGCTAGAAATGTATTAACCTACATAATGCAGTACAAAGTGATTTTTTGGAAGTAGTTATTAATTGAGGGTCTTACAGAATAGCTGTATCTAGGGTTTTTGTTGTTTCTGTTTTTTGCTATTGGTAGAGCTAAAAATTTATTTCTCTGACCAAGTCTTTTGAATCTCTGTAATCTGAGAAAATGATAAAATGGTTTCTTTCTCTGTAATACTTACCTTGTTGTTATTGCTGTCTACCACACACTTGTACAATATTCAGCTTTTCTTACTCTATCTCTTTTGGGATAGCATACCAATCATGTATTAGTTTGAAAAGTCCTATTCCCTAGGGATGTATGAAGACTGATTAATTTTATAAAATCTCAGAAATGAAAATAATGGGTTTGATTTTGTCTCAAACAAAGGTAATTAGATTGGTTAAAACAGCAATGGGAAAAAATGAATGAAAATCTGTAAAATGCTTATAAGTAGGAACAGAAATGGACTGGAAAAAGAAGTTTGTTGTGAGGATTATTAACAAAGCTTTCTGTAGTGATAATTAATATTCCCCATGACAGCATCTTGAAAATAAAATATAAGCCTCTTTGTAGAGATCATATTTTTCACATAATCTCATCTGTTTTATGGTGACTAACACTTAATGGTAATTCATTAAACATTCATTGATAAGTATGACCTGGGGTATTGCTGCTGAAAGAATCCTTAATTAGAAATACTCACCTAGCACTTTGAGTTTCACTCTGGGAAGAAGCAACTTATGATCTTATTAAATGGAGTCTTAGATTTTAGCACTAAGGATGAAGCTTCGTGTCTTGGATATGATTCAGAATTAATTTTATAGCCACAACACAGAGTGGCATTTAGTACTCAGATATTCTGTCCTTACCTGCTGAGGTTACAACTGGTCCACCTGCTAGTTCTTGCTGTGATATACTTGGTAGACCATGCAGGTTGACTTCCTTAGAGTTACCTAAATGTGAAGGACTCATTGAGTCTCTGAATTGCTCTTTGGAAAATTTAGTAGCAATAAAGCAATTTTTAGAGCCCCAGTCAGGCTTTTTCATTCATGATGATTCGTTGAGAAAGTTTTGTTACTGTCAAACTGTCCTGGAATCTTGAATCCTCTCCCGATCAGAGGAAATGGACGTATGCAGGTCAAGTGAAGACCAGGTTGGAGGTTCTCCATACACTCCGCACAACTCAAACTGCTGCTCTTGAGAGGTCAGTGCTGAGGGTCTGCGTAGGGATCTAAGCTCCTCTGGGAGAGAATGCTTCTTGGTGGGTAGTACTCCAACAATTCAACGATACTTCTTGCAAGATTAGCACAAATGCATGACTGCATTTGCTGTTAAATGTCCACAGGTTCTGCAGGAATGACCATGCACATGTCTACTTATGTTCCCACACCTCTAAGAATCTCATAGGGTCCGTATATGTCACATTATAATTCCTCTATTTCACGTTGTTATTTTACATCATCATTCTTATTCTTGGGAATTAAGAAAAGTGAATTGCTGTTTTCTGTTTAATCTCACACAAATTTAAATGGATATGGTTAGGGGAAGAGTTTGCATCTAATTTATTATTTATTTCTTGATAGAAACTTCTCTGTGTTCTCAGAACTCCTTTAAAGAACAAGGCTGAAACATTAGCTTGGGTTTGAAAACCCCTGCGGTGCTGCTGATTTTCTTTCCGTTGATAGGAGAGGACACTGAGGCTATGAGAAATTAAGCTAACTCACTTAACTAAGTTAAACAGCTAGTAAGTGGTGGAATCAGAACTTAACCCTAGGCCTCTCTAACTCCAAAGCCACTTCCTAGCACACTTCACTATTTCCAAAAGGAATATTTGAAAAGGAAGAAAAGTGCCCCACCTTTAAACTTCTTTCTTAAAATTTTGCATTTTCAATTCTTTATAAATCCCACTAGGCAGGTAGCCATACTAATGATTTAAGTTGATCAGTCCATTTTTATGCAAAGCATATTCAAAGTGAATTTCTGGCTAAAATACAGCTATACCTCAATTTATTTACTAGCTTCAAGGGCAGGTCTTTTCTTGGGAACAGTGAGAATCAGCCCCATCATACGGGAAAGGAAAATAGAAGTGATCCCTTTCCTTGGGGAAGAGATGCTTCTGAGACTCTTCCAGTACATAGAACCACAAGGAAAACCCTTAGTAGTAAACACTTCTTGTCTTCAAAGTCGTATGTAAATTAAACTCTAGTTTAAATATTTGGCAGTTGGAACCAGTCGATGAATGCCTTAGTTCAAGAATCCTTTTGGAAGATGAAAAATTATCTGTTCATTTATCTGTTTATATTTTTATATATCAGATCTGCTTAAAACAGTCTATAACTATATAATATATAACTAGCGATGTAATTACATCAGAAACGTTTCTTGTCTCTGAGCTTTGTTTGTAACTGTCACCTTGTTGTTGCATTTCTCCACTTTTTATGGAGGCCCAGTAACAAACAGGCCATGTGGAATCTCAGCCATTCTGTATATATAACCCCATATTTTCAGTTCCCTCTGTTGTGGTCCTCACACTTTAGTGTACACCAAAATTACCTGGGTTGTGGGCTCAAAATTCGCATTTCTAGGTCTCGTGCTCAGAGATTGATTCCATAAGTAATTGTAGTCCCAGAAATCTGAATTTTGACCAGGCAACCACAGGTGGTGATTCTGATTGTTTTCAGAGCCCACTTGGAGAGCAGCTCTCCGAGGTCCTGATTCAAACAGTCTTCATGTGCGTCAACAGCACACAACAGCCTGCCTGGGAAACATAGTCATCGTCAGCTGTTCCTCCCCAGTTTCTGAACGTGCTGCCCCATGTCTCTTCTGGAGTAAATAAGAATAGAGTATTGGCTCCACAGTCCTCCTGCTTTGAACGTCAGGGGTTTAAAATTTTGTTGTTGTTGCCTTACACCTGGGCCCTGGTTTTAAACTTGGCTGCATCATCAGGACTTGATTGAATAACTGCCTGCTTCACCAGGTAGAAGAAGGTGTTTCCAGGCTTCAGCGCATCTCTCACTTACCAGTCACTCAACAAATACCGTTTCATTTCACATACGGCCTTGTCATTGCAGTCCTGAAGAAAATGTAGCATCCATTCTTGTCAAGCTCTTGGCCAAAGTCTCCTTGATTGACATATTTGGAACTCTTGTCCAGCCAACTTCTTCTTCAAGCAGTGTGATACAGAGCACACGATCTTTGCTGCTTTTGAGATACTGGATTAATTCGTGAGAACGTAAAAATCTTTGCAATATTTTCGCTGTCATTGTAAACCTAGAAATCAGCAGCAGGCATGAGATTTTTGTTAACAGCATAGCATTTATTGCCCAGCCGTGTGAGCCAGCAACTGGTGACATAAAGCTGAATAAGGCCTGGCCCTGACCTTAAGGAGTGTGCGTTCGAATAAGACATGCAAACAGTGACCCATAACAAAACCATCTCCAAGGTAGAATAAAATAAATGTCCAATGCCCATTACCTAACTGGAGGAGGAAGCACAGGGGATGTAAATTTCACAAGGGGGAAAACCTCGCAGAATAGGAGACATCTGAACTAGACCTTGAAGGATGACAAGTATATCAAATGCAAAGAGAATGGAAAAGGTTAGCTACAAAATACACCCAGTGAAATTTCATTTCAATAAAACATTGGGTGAGAGCCTTTTGCCTCCAGAACCATTTAAATTCTATTCTCATTGGTAGACCTCGAGTCCTTGGCACAACTTATTTACCTTCAAGTGTTTAACTTCATAATTATAATGCCTGTGAAATGGACTCAAGTGTAATTTACTCCCAAGGGTTTTCCTCCAGAGCTGTGCTTCTTAAAATTGTTGTTGGTTTTTTGTTTGTTTTGCTTTTACTCCATGGACACTTATTTTTATTATGATCATAGTTTTACTAATCCTCCTCACAAGTTTTACAAAGAAATCAAGTTTAAGATTAAAAATCCATGACAGAAACAATTAGAATCACCTTGGTGTAGTCTTAGATTACAAGGAAAACACTGATATTAACTGACTTCTGTGGTTCTGTGACATTATTGTGTGACCTTAGGTAGTAAATTAACCATTCCACAGATCTGTTTACTTATTTAGAAAGAGAAGTAATAAAGATCCCTGGCTATCACCACCTCAAATAAATGTTGCAAAATTACATGGGAAAAAACACACAATAATATAAAAGTACTTCTTCAAACTCCTCAGGCCTCATCCCAGACCTAATAAATCAGAATCCTTAGGGTTGGGGCCACAGTGAGTCTAGTGTCTGTCCCTGCTTTGTCACTGGTCTTCCATGAGCTAAAAAAGAAAAAAAATTCCATCTTCCTCAAAACTATAAATCCATCTGTTTACTACTTATGGAGTAAATGAAAATGTAGAGAAATTTGTTAAGAAGAAGGTTGTAGCTTTTATTGATCTTTCTACAGCCCTTCACATAAAGGACGGAAACTAGTTGTGGATTAACTTGCAAGGATTCAACTCTCTCAGTTACTGAATTCCTACAAAACCTGCATTTTAACACCACTGTTAGGGTTGACAAAAACAGCCTTCTGTCAAAAGAGATAAGTTTCTGTCGCATAAACAGGGCCACTACAACACGGCTGTGCATTGCACAACCTTGTGGGCACCATTGTTGTTGCTGACACTGTCCATCTGTAAATTTATTGTGACAGTTTCCCTGCAGATGAAAGTGAAGTGTCTTGAGGAAGGACACCTTCCTCATCTGCACAATGGCACCATGCAAGCTAGCCGTGGCCTTGAAAATAGAAGGCAGTGCTTTCTGCATAGCCACTTCTTTTTTATTTAACTCCCAGAGTTGTTTGGCTGGTCTGAGATGCTCACCGGCATCCTAAGGGAATGCCACATCCTCCGATTTTCTTTCCTCTTGTAGGGAATCAGAATTGTATATTAAGTCCAGAATTGGTCAAATTGCATTCCTTGTAGCTTTTCTCCTGGCCCTACAATTGGTGACCGTACTCCAGCAAATGTTTCAATTCAGTCCCTTAACAGGTATTGACTGTCTCATACGAGATATGCATCAAAAATCTGAGAGACTCAGGAATCGGTATTTGCGAGCATTTCTGCCCTAAAAGTGCATGTACCAATGACCATGGACTGCCTGTAGTCAGCATAGTACTATGGATGGTTGGGAAACACACACAAAAAATGAAGGGTTTGTGGATCCTTCCAGTAAGAAAACCCTTAAAAATTCAAAGACCTTTATTTGAATGGAACTGAAAACTGTCATTGACTTGGCTGCCTGTAAGACATCGTTTTATAAGAACAAAGAGGCTGCATCTCCCTTGTTAAAAGCACCTGTGGAAGAGAGACGTGCTGCCTTTTGAAATTCATCAGTCTTCCCACCGACTGTCCCTCCAGAATGTGTTTCTTGCATTCTGCTCCTGGTTAGCGTTTGACATCTCTCCACAGTCAGTTCATCGTCTTTCTTAGCAGCCTTTTCAGACTTAGCTTTACCCGTGCCCTTTGCTCACAGAGTAAATCCAATATTGGTTATTCTGAGCACCTCCCTCCTCACACCTCTTCATCACCACGCCACCATTTTGAATATGCTTGACCAAGTACAACTACGTGGGGCAAATCTCGAGTAGAAATGTGGACAGAAGCCAGGAGCAGATGAGCTAGTGACGGTGGGGACCACGCACGCAGGACGTTGCAGCTAAACCACAGGGCCTGGGGCCTGTGCTGGCCTCTTTCAGAAGAGCCAGCAGCGGCCCTGCTTACCCACACAGCGGTCACCTTGACATTGGCATAGGCCACCTATCCCTAACACCCCCTTGCAACCACGTTCTTTTTACCGGAGGCATCAATGTTCTGCTCTTCAAGCTTGAAAACTCAGAGGCATCTTCAATGCCCTTTTTTTCCTTGCAACTAACCCCAGTTTACTAACTGGTTGATTAACCCCAGTTACCTGGCCCTCTCAACTCTTTTTGCCCTTCTTCCCTCATTCAGTGCTCTTTGGCTTCTGGGAAACCATCCTAGTCCAGCTTGCATCACCTTGTCCTTGAAATCCTGCAGAAAGCTCTTGAGTCACACTCCCTATCCCTACTTCCCCTTCTGGTTCATACTATGTACTAACAGCTGAGTAACAGTCATAAAACCAAATCTCGTAACATCATTTTCCTACTTGCCTCCCTTTGGCCCATTTCAAGTCCAAACGCTGGCCTTTCCAGACCCCCCATAACTTGATTTCTCTTTCCCTGCAACCGTGTTTCCCAGTGCTTCTGACCAGCTGAACAGTATCCACACTGTTCCTCAAGTGTCACACAGTCATTTTTGGACTGTCCTCCCCAGCACTGCAGTGCTAGTCTCTCTTTTAGACAAATCCAACTCATTTTTCCTGGGCCAGCCCATGTCTCCTTCATCTCTACCGTAAGACTCTTCTCCAGATGCCCTGACCCATACCGAATGCCCCTTTCTCCAAATTCCAGTAGTGCTTACTAGTGCTGTGTGGTTTAGCAACACATCTAAACCCTTTACTTTGCTGCTGATGGTTTATGTGGAGAATGATCCTGTCATTTAGTGCCCAAACTAGGACACGTTTGAGATTACAAATGGTGCTGTTATTTCACCGGGAAGGCAGGCATTTTACACTTGAACTGTCCTGAATCAGGACATACGGTCATCCTGTTTATGTTTGGGTTTCTTGTCTTCCCAACAAGACTGTAGCACCTACGGGCAGAGATCATGTTCTACGTTTTACATATTCCTTGTCATGTGAAATAGCATCACTCACAGAACCAATGATCGATAAATACGGAAGAAAGGAAAGAGGGAGGGAGGGAATCAGACAGTCCATTTATCTTCACTGAAAAAAATGGTTTCTTAAAAATCAAAATGCCACTCCACCACACTGGATGTGTATAGGACATGAATAATAAGATAACCCCACAACTTCTCCGTGACAGTTTGGAAAAGGGCATCTGAAATTCGAGAAGGTGGAATATAAATTTGATGATTAGAAGAAATAGCAGCAACGATCAGATGGTATATAGCAATCAAGAGAGTATAATCTTGTCAATCAAAATAGCAAGGTGATCCCAAATAGAAAGTCAAATTTGTATTCAATGGGAGTTCTAAAAGCGCTGGTTATTGTTAAATATCAAAGAACCACCTCCACAGTTATGCACTGTGGAAGGTGTAGCTTGTCATGCTTTCATTCATACCAGAGAGTAATCGTCTTCAAAAGGTGAAGTATGACAGTTTTATTGTGGGATTTTAGTTTCAGTCAATCCAACAATGGAAACCATAGTCAGGCTAAATGTGCCATTTCCTGTTTTTACCATCCCAAGACTTCTTCACACGTCAGTGTACTTATCTGTCCATGTACTTTTTTAGCATTCGTCGTGGCAACTAAGTACCTCCAAGAGAGAGGATCGGATAAAAGCCTTCGAACTTTGTCAGCAGCTTCAAAATGTAAACCCCAGATTTTCTGAGAGATGACTAGAAGGGAGTTGCCACTTTGTGAAAAAGAACAGAATGTAAAATCCTCCCTCTGAGACATCAGCCGTGTCCTATCGCCCCAGTGTCTTCACCCCATGTCTGCGACGGGGCAGGGCACCCATCTGATCCGATGGGCAAGATCTCCCCAAGTGCCGCCTTCCCAGCTCACGGCTCTGTTATTCCAGCCTTAGTCACCTCTGGACTTGGATGATTGTGAGGCATAGGGTAGGACCTGAGTCTCATGCCTGTGCCGTAACTGATTCTGGTATCAGAGGCATCACCATGCTCCCTGGCGATGGGTAGACTCACTGCCTCATGGAATGACTTCAGAAGTTCATATATCGAGAAATGCCAGCTTAAAAATGGAGAGAAAAGCGCGTTACTTCCTCATGCATTTATCTAAAGAATAGACAAGCCTAGAAGCTCGTGAGGAGCAGAGGTCATGGGCAGACAGGAGTGTGAGCATGCATGCTATGGCCCTAGTCTGACTCCTTGAACTGGGGATTCTCGGTCTTTTACATTTTGTGTTGGCCGGGTGCGGTTGCCCAAGCCTGTAATCCCAGCACTTTGGGAGGCCGAGGTGAGGGGATTGCCTGAGCCTATGGGTTTGAGAACAGCCCAGGCAACTTGGCAAGACCTCATCTCTACAATAAATCAAAAAATTAGCCGGGCATGGCAGCACATACCTGTAGCTCTGGCTACTTGGAAGACTGAGGCAGAAGGATCGCCGGAGCCCAGCAGGTTGACCCTGGGGTAGCCGTGAGTGTGCCACTGCACGCCAGTCTGGGCGACAGAGTGAGACCCTAACTCACAAAATAAAATAAATTCTGTGTTGCTTGAGGTTCAGCTTCCTGCTCTATATAATAAATAAATGAGTTATGCTAAATATTTCCAAGGTGCCTTCCAAGTAGAATTTTTATAAATCTGTAATTTTGAAATGTTTTTCTTTGCTAAAATAAAAATGAGGTAAACGGTAAAACACCATTGCATCAAAGCTTGTTATTACTCAGATTTTAATACTCAGCAGATATGATTTATTCCTTTGAAATATTCCAACCATGTTAAACGAAGGCATATTGTAACACAGCTCACCAAAGGAAAGTGTTCATTTTATTCCGATGGTTGTATTATAGATGAGCTCTGCTGTGGGCTTCCTAAAATCTATATAAATTAAAATTAACCTTCTGGAATTTGAGAAGCCATTACAGTAGGCACTTTTGGTACTTCCTTTTAGATAGAGATGCCAAAGTAGCCAAAATGAACCCAAGAAGACAAGAGATTCTGTTGTTTCCCGCCAGATGACTCTGGCCTCAGATCTTTAAGAATCACTGTGATTAAGTAAGATCATTAAACCCCAAAGTTTCACCAGTTTGGGAACTGTGAAAGGAGCATCATGGGATGTAGATTTGCTCCCGACTGTCATTTAAGCTCTGGAAACATTACCTCCTCTAGGAAAAAGCATGGCTTGACTGATTTTTAAAGTCTCCAACTTAGAAATTCTACAGTTCAGAAATTGTAGCCCAAATTCTCGGAAGTAAACCTATGAAATTAAATACAGACAGCTGGGAATCAATTTTATGGGCACGTAGCACCCTTTTCATTACAACAACCAACCGGAAATAACAACCCTGGACAGTACTGATCAGCACTAAGTATGAGATGGTCCTTATGGCCGGTTTGATTCCACCTGACCGTTGTGTCTGCACCAGTCAACTGCCCTGCATGCAGGCTCCTGCAGCAATCTCAGACATATAATTCAGTAGGACATTCTCATCTTGTCAGTAAATATGTTATTGTTGGCAGTACTTTATTTTCTTAACTTAATGGCATCATTTTAGGTATATTAGTTAATGAACTGTGCTAAATTCTTATTGTTAAACCAGTCTGAAATGAGCTTCAAGGCTCAGTGTGCTTTGAGACTTGTGGCTATTTACTGAAGAAATTATTCCGTCAACCCTTTCCAGTTAAGTAGCTAGCCAGAGGTAAGACATTTCTCACATTGGTTCCTTCATGAACCATCCATTCATGCTTGCCTGTGACATGCCGGCAGTGAAAGGGAGACATGATCTCTGTCCTTGCTTTGAGCTTATAAACGGTCTAGATGAACACTGGACTTTGTTGTTTAAAAATTTCTGGTTAACGAACTCAGGGAAGCCTTATCTTGGAAGGTCACATTTCAGTTAAGACCTGAAGCATGAGATGGCCTGATGTCTTCTCTGTTACTCCCCAAGGCAAATCACTGAGTCTTCTCCTGGCTCCCTTTTAGAGCTCTGGGTGCTTATTCCAAAGGACAGTGTGTACAAGACGCACAATTGAGATCTGGTCCATATTGACATTTTTATGGCATAGCCCTCAGAGAAGTTTTCTGATTTGCTCGTAGACTGACTGAAGAATGACATTTTTCCCCTTTAGCAGTAGTTTTTGGGTTAAAAAGTAGAAGTAATACGTTCCTCTTCATCTTGAATGTGCTGGAGACATTTGCCAAGATATAGTTTCTCTCTGCCTTACCCTTGAGATTTAAAACAGATGTGATATTTACTTCGTACCCAGCTCTCTATTTTTTGAAGAATCAACTTGTCCCTCTACCTTCCAATCTCTCCCCCATCCCCCCACCCCAGAGTAACCTGAAATCAGTATGCATCGAAATTTTCCACACATACTTATTTTACCACTTACTTGTGTATCCATAAATCCCATTTCCTATTGTTTGTGTACTTAGAAATTTACTTACATGGCATCATACTATCCTTTTGCAACTTTTTTTTTTCACATGTCCTGGTTTTTAAAAAAAGATTTGTCCATATCAATTTAAGTCTGGTTTATCCATTTCAACTGCTAACTGCTTCACAACAAAGCCCTTTTTTCTCTCTGAGATCCTGTTAAGAGGCAGCCTGCTTCTTATCTTTCCCTGTCACCCAAGGCAGTGGTCATCACTGTGTTTCCTAGTGTCCATGTGTGAGTGTCTCTAGGGGACACACCAGGTAGTAGAGAGTCTAAGTAGCCAGAAACAGCCTCTTAAGCTTCACTGGACATTGCCAGATGACTCTCTACACTAACTGGTATTATCGATACCTCCACCATCACAGTGGAAAATTTCTATTTTCCTTCATTTTTGTCAACACCTAGAGTTATCAGACTTTAATTTTCACCTGTCTGGTCTCAGATTGGTGGAATTTCCAATCACCAATGAGGTTGTGTGTCCTTTCCTATTTGTCCTTAGTTATTTTTCATCTGTGAATTTCTGTCATTTTTCTTTTTTTCGTTAGGTTGTTATTCTCTTAGTGACTTTTCTGAGTTTTTGTCAGTGACGTGTGTTAGAAATATCGCCTCTTTTCGACTTGTAAAAACTTTGCATCTGATGTCTTTTAGCCTACCAAAGTTGAGATTTATTTTCTTGTATGCTTGTATGCAATTAGATTTCTTTTCTTGTATGCTTTGGGTTTTTTGGTGTCCATTTAAAAAAAACTTCCCACGGGGAGACACCTCTTATCACCAAGGGTGTCTGAACGAAGCATATTTGTATACCTAATCCTTAACTGTACCCCACAATATGATAATAAAAAATACTGATTAAAATATTTTTAAAAAACAAAAAAACAAACAAAAAAAAACTTTCCTACTCGATGTACTCTCTTATTTTTTTCAACAAAGTTTTTTTGTTGTTGTTTAATTCAGGTGTTTAATCCACCTGGAATTTACTCTTACATAAAATGTGAGGGAGAGATTTAATGTAATTGTTTTTCTCTATGAATAGTCAATCATTTTAACAGCATCCTTTTTCATTTTACTGATTTGCTGTTCCGTCTCTGTCATAGGCTGAGCTCCTCTCACGCGTTTTTACACTTCATCTTTTATCTATTCTTTCAGCTGCACCAATGCTACATAGTTTTCATGACTTTGGGATTGTGGTGATACTAAAGAACTTATGGGCCATGCCATACCTTCCCCTCCTTCCTTTCTCCTCCCTTCTGTATTCAGTTTTCTTCTTCCTTGAGTCTAGTATTTAGCAATCCTTGAATGAAGGCCTAGATGAGATATCCTTCCAATCCTTGTTCTGAAAATGTTATGTCGGCCGGGCTCGGTGACTCAGCCTGTAATCCCAGCACTTTGGGAGGCCAAGGCAAGTGGATTGCCTGAGCCTGTGGGTTCAAGACCAGCCCGGGCAACTTGGCGAGACTTCATCTATACAATAAATCAAAAAGTTAGCCAAGCGTGGTAGCACATGTCTATAGTTCTGGCTACTTGGAAGGCTGAGGCGGAAGGATCACCGGAGCCAGCAGGTCAATGCTGGGGTGGCTATGGGTGTGCCACTGCATTCCAGCCTGGGTGACTAAGTGAGATACCAACTAAAAAAAAAAAAGTTATGTCACCATCACTGTTGAATGATATGGAGTTTAGTTGAGTGATTTATTCCAGATCAAGGAGTTTTTTTTATTGCAATGTGAAGATATGCCAGTGCCCTCTAGATGTAGTTGTTGCCAGAGTCTGATTACCTGTTGTTATTTCATAGATCATCTGTCTTTTCACTCTAGCTGCTTTCAAGATCTTTTTGTCTTTGGCATGTTTTTGCTTCTCTATTACAGGTCTAGATGTATGTTTATCTTTATAAATCTGCTTGGTTCTTTTTTTTTTTTTTTTGAGTGGGAGTCTCACTCCGTCGCCCAGGCTGGAGTGCAGCGGTATGCTCACGACCACCCCAGCTTCGACCTGCTGGACTCTGGCGATCCTTCCGCCTCAGTCTTCCAAGTAGCCGGAACTACAAGTGGAGGCTACCGTGTCTGGCTAATTTTTTTTTTTGTAGAGATGAGATTTCACCGTGTTGCCCAGGCTGGTCTCAAACCTCTGGGTTTAGGCAGTCCTCTCACCTCGGCCTCCCAAAGAGCTGGGATTACAGATTTGAACCACTGCACCTGGCCTGTTCTTGTGCTTCTTGGGACCAAAAATTCATGAGTCATCAATTCTGGAAATTTTTCATCTGCTATCTCTTTAAATTTTGCCTTTCCTTCGTTCGTCTGGGTCTTTCCCTCTAAAATGTCTATTAGTGTTTTCTTCTTTTTATTCTATCCTTTGTATCTCTTAACTTGTCCGTTAAATTTCCCATCTCTTATCTCTCTGTATTGCATTCTGAGTAATTCTTCTAATCGATCTCCGTATTCTCCTCAGTGATATTAATTTATTGATTAATCTGTCCATGGAGTTTTTACATTTCAGTTACTTTATTTTTAGCTTTTATATGTTCTACTTGGTCCTTTTTGAAATCAGCCCTGCTATTTTTCCTGACAAGTGGAGTTTTCCTATGATCATCCTAAATGATGTCTCGTGAGGGTGCCGTTGCCTTCAGGTAGACTGCATTTCTGGAGTCTGGTGACAGGTTCTTGGTGGACTCTTTCCTCGTTTCATTGTTTTTAAATACGAGCTCATCTGTAGCGGGCTTGTTTTTTGTTTTCTTTTCTTGTTGTGGCCCAGGCTGCAGGAGCATCCTTTCAGAATAATTCAGCATTGTCTGTTGTCTGGAGTCCAGGGGTATCAACAGTGATGCTTATGCATTTAGAAATTTTTAAGGAGCCTTTTTTTTTTTTGAGTTGAAGTGTCACTCTGTCGCCCAGGCTGGAGTGCAGTGTCGCCTCACAGCCACCGCAGCCTCGACCTGTTGGGCTCAGGCGATCCTTCTGCCTCAGCCTTCCAAGTAACAGGAACTACAGGCATGCGCTACCATTTTTGGATTTATTGTCAAGACGAGGTCTTGCCAAGTTGCCCAGGCTGGTCTCGAACCTGCAGGCTCAGGCAGTCCACTCGCCTCGACCTCCCAAAGTGCTGGGATTACAGGCTGAGGCACGGAGCCTGACTGGAGACTTTCTTGTTCTCCCTCCTAAATATAGATAGAGCTTGCTGGTTGTCTTCCTGCACTGGTGGGTGGATCATTACTCTTTTTGCAGCCTCATGCAGAGAGGCCTCAGTCCAGCTCCCCTCCCTCCATATAAGCCCCAAACCACATTTCCCCTCCTCTTATCTGTCAGAAAACCTGAGATTCCTGATGTTGGGACTGCTACCCCCTCACCTGCCCCAGGCAGCTGCAGGGTGTGCCTTTGGTGTGCACATGCTGTTACTTATGTCTGTAACATTCTCCACCTTCTTTCTCCTTGCTTTATCTAACCTCCATGTTTTTCTTTGGTTTCAACTCAGCCACCACTTTATCAAAAGCTTTTCCAGCTGCCCCACCCCCCAGCTGAGTATGGGTGAGGGCCCCTCCTCTGTGTATCTGGTACTTAACTTCTGGGACACCAGGTGTTCTCTGCACTGATCCTGACTTTCTATTTGCTTTTATCCTCCACTTCACTGCAAGCTTTTTGAGGACAAGGGACTATTTGTCCACTAGCACCTAGCATAGTCCTGGCACATTAGGGATTCTGGATAAATATTTCCTGAACGAATGCCTGTTATTTTTATAATAAGGGCACAGTGGGGCTCAGGTTCAAAGTATGAAAAAAACCCCAGTTGGTGTACAGAAAACATCGTCATTGTAATTCCTCTTAGAGTCAACAGAAACAGGGGAGAGAAACCATATGCTGATCATCAAGAGATCATCTGTGACAGCGTTTCTCACTGTGTGCTTCTAAGACTTGTAGGTGCACAGAGGCCAGCAATTGGAAAGCGAGGAGAAGAATGGTCAGTGCCCACTGGGTGTGCTGAGGTTGAGGGGCATTCAGTCAGGTGGTCCTATGTCATTGATGGCACATTAAGAGTCAGGCTTGCTGGTGTGAGGGCATGTCCCTGTTGTCCCAGATATTCAGGAGACTGAGGCAGGAGGATCGCTGGAGCCCAGGAATTTAAGGCCAATTTAAGGCCAGCCTGGGCAACATAGCAAGACCCTGTCTTTAAAAAAATAGACTTTACTCCAACCTGTATAAAATGCTTTCTTCAAAAAAGGTTCTTTGGTTCCAGAGCGGAGTATCACTCAGGTTCCTTTAGGAGAATGATGTCTCATGAGGCTGCGGGTGGAAGCAGCAGAAACAGAGGCTGCTCCGAGGTCTGCCCTCTGCATCTCTGTTTCCAAGCCACGGTCTATCTCTGGCTCCCTGTTGCTCTTTGCACATCTGCTTCATCCTCCTCTCCTCACGGGCTGGCTTCCTCCGCTTGCTTTCCTCTTTCACGGTTCTGGTTTGCACCTGGTCCATCGTGGCTACTCACGTGGTGACATGGCAGCTTTGCCTGCTCTTGCTGGAGCTCTCGTTCTCTCGTTGCTTGCTACCCTCAGGAGGAGGATGAGAGAGGGTTCGGCTTATCCTTTGCTCATCTGCGGCCTAGCATCCCTGAGGTCAAGGTCATCGCTGCTACCGTTGACCTGAAGCTTATTGGGACAAAGCAGTCCTGCCCACTCTGGCTGCTGGGGTGGGGGTAGGGGGCAGCTTCCCTTGGGCATCCTGCTGCCCCGCACTGTCCAGCTGCCCTTGACCTGACTCTGTGTTCCCGGTCAACCTTCTGTTTGGGTCTCCGTTTCCAGCACCTTGTCCCCAACAAGTACTGGGTTACATCAAATGTTTCAGATACAGAAAGATAATCCCTCCCATTCTCCCTGTCTTATGACACATTAATTGCGATTCTAGTTGATTTATCAATCCCGTTTAAGTTTAGGGATTGTGTGTAGGTTTAGGTTGAGGCCTGAACCCCCTGGGAGGTCTGCTAAAATCAGATTTTTTTTTTGAGTCAGGGCCTCACTCCGTTACCCAGGCACAGTGCAATAGCATGATCATGGCTTTCCATATCCTTGACCTCCTGGGCTCATACTTTCAGCAAATGTTTTGATTTTTTTGTAGAGACGAAGTATCACTGTGTTGCCAGGGCTGGTCTCAAACTCCTCCTGGATTTAAGCAATCCTTTCATCTCTACCTCCCTAAGGTCTAGGATTACAGGCGCGAGCCACCACGCCCAGCCTAAAATCCGATTTCCGAATCTGTACACTGAGAACCCATCTGGAGACGAGAACAATCGCACCTAGTCATAGAGGACCATCCGTCCCTGCCTGAACCTACATGCCCTGGCTCCAGATCGTTCCCTTTCTCTTCCAGTGCTTTAACTGCCACAGTTGTTGTTATTTTAATAGGTTATTAGAATAGATATCAAGCCTACAATGTGTATGTTTCCACTCTCTCCTTGAACTTGGGGAATGATGCACCAAATATCATCAAATAAAGTATATCCTCTGTTAGAACTTGATAAATTTGGGGCCATGGTCATCGAATCTCAGAGTTCAAAATACACCTTCCCCATGGCCCAATTTCCACACATGGCTTCCCTGACGTGGGCTTCTCTGGCCCCCTAGATGTGGGGGACAGGTGATTGGCCAGCCCCTCCCCTACACCCTCCCTCCTGTTGTCCACCATGCTTCTGGTTCTGTGGCTGAAGATAACACCAGCATTCTCACCTCTAACATGGCAGGATTAACTTAGCTATGGGTCTGCTTATGCTTAGAATTCAACCATTTTTATTTTATAGTACCTGTGTGTCCATATACAACTTTAAATTAAAAACTCAATAACTTATTTTAGTTACCTCTATTTATTATCCAGTTATTTATTATTTCTATTAGCTATGCAATCTCAGGCCTGTTATTTAATCTGCTCAGACTTTGACTTTGTCATCTGTAATTTAGGATCACAATACGTACGCCATTGGTTATTTTGAAGATTAAATTACGTATATATAAATTTATAAATATATTATCTATATCATATATAAATTATATGTCATATAAAGAAATTGTACTTTTTATATAATATTGAATATATAATTATATATGATGAATTATATAATATGTAAGTTATATATACTTACACATATATAATTTGTGTATATGTGTATATAATATATAAATTATTATACGCATGCATATATAATTTAATCTTCAAAATATATAATTTGTATATTACAATTTATAATATATAATGTGTAAATTATATATTTGTGTATACACACACACACACACACTCACACACACTCACACACACATATATATACAGCTTAGCAAGTGGAATGTTTGAAATCATAGCTTTGAGAGAGAAAAAGGGGAGAGAGGAGACTGGGAGGGAGGCTGTCTGTGTTGTGCTCACTCAGATGTGAGGATGAAGCTATTCCCACGATTCCCTCTCCTTTGAAGCATCCTTGGCCCAGGTGGTCCCAGTTGAGTCTCTGCTTGTCACCTGGGACCCTACAGTGGAGACGATAGTCCCTCGCCCCTCGTGAGTCCTAGGGGTTTGGCAGATGTGACGAGGACTTGGCTGGCAGTGCTGCGCGATGTAAACCTTGATTCTCCCCTGTCTGTGTGGCCGCATGTTAAAACTGAGTCATCAATTCAGACATCAGGCTGTCACTGCTGGCTGGGGTTTTTAGAAGATTTCACAGTGAAATTAAACCTCTTCAAACCTACTGCTGCTGCTTAAAGCGTCTGCAGGAGACAGTGTCCTTCGTGCTATATTCTGCTTTTCTCAGCACAGATGGCCAGAAAAACCCAAATTAAAAGTCTCGTAGGAATTACTCTGTGGACAGGTCACTGCTTGGGGAACACGCCAGAGTGGCACATTCAGCATGTCAGGCACACCACACGCTGCGGTGTGCTGCGGTGTTCGCTGATGACGACAGGAAAAGCCGCATTCCTAGGGCAGGATTCCAATGAATGCCAACATCTGGGAAACGTCACCCTTCACAGACGGATCAGGTGGCTCATTCATGGTTTCTCTGGTGACTTAGCATACTCCCTGGGCCGTGGGACCTCGGATGTAAGCAGAGGAGATGCTGCAACTCTTTAGTTTAATTGTCGGGTTTGTTCCACTTTTTCAGATTATTTGGACTCGTGTAAAATTAACCGTCGCTTCTCTTTAATATATTAAAATAGGAGAGGAGGGAAATTTCTTTTTAGAACCTATTGCATTCTGAAGATGAATGCAAATTATTCTACTATGATTCTTAATGACCCACTATTAACATAGTAGGAACCCCAATGCATTAATGCAATACCTCTTTTCACATCATTACTCCTAATGGAACTGTTGCCAGGATAATAGCTTGACCTTTAGCGATAGATTCAAATAGCAAAAATGTATTCTGCTTACTCGATACCCCTATTCACGTAGCGTATTGACTGTTTTCAATCAATGCAATGACTATCTTTTGGCCTTGTTCTGAGGCCTCATCTGTGATTGTAATGGAGAGATTGGGATTTCATCTTCAGGAGGTAAATTCTAGTTAAAAGTCTCTTTTAAGTTTGTATGTAATCCATGAACTAGAATATCAATAACGTGCCCAGTGGAAATATTTATTTGTATAGGTATTTTTTCCAGAAGGCTACTGCTGGTTCTTCAAAGGTCTCAGACACAGACCTGTCTGGTTTCTTTCTATTGAAACCAGATACGTTTTAACTGAAAGGAGAAAAAAAAATGACTAGAAACAGTTGCCTTGTTAGTTACTGGCAAAATAGTTAGGCTCAAGGTTAAAGTAGAAAATCTGAGCGGATGTCTCCAGCATGGGAGAAGGCATTACAGGGCCCAACCTTTGCTTCTCCCTAACTGGCTTGTTGACACCAATGGGAATCATTGGATGTTGGCCCAGTCCAAACCGACTTTGTTAATTTGGAGCCATGACTTTCTAATGTGTGAGAATTTGGATACATGCATTTCACAATCCAAAAGAGAGATGTTGCTATGGAAATTAATTGTACAAATAATATTATAAGGAGGTGGATGTTTACCTGCTAAGACTGTGTATTCAGTCATTTTTGTGGTACACATTCTTGTGTGAACAAATAGGATGCTAAATATAAATATTTTGTTCTGTTCATTAAAACAGGACTTTAAGAACCTTTTGGAAATTATCTGAGGAGTAACTATTCTTGTGGGCATTTGAATGTAATAAGACCTTGTTTCTTTAAATGTAACCTTTTAATTAAGACTTCCTTCTAGTTTAGATAGACCATTTTTTCTCCCAATTAGTCTCAATTTGTGAGCGATTATATTTGCTTCCATTAGAAGTAAAACTGGAAAATCTGTTTGTGTGTTTATCAAATGTTTATTGAGTTCTAATTCAGAGCAGGGCACTGTGGTAGCTGCTTTGAGGGCGACAAGAGACATGAAGACCCCAAAGTCATGTATAATCTGGTGGAGACGGCTTGCTCTCCGGGGCCCCTGTGTCACACACCAGTTGACATCTGCCCATCCTTAATTCTGTTTCCTAACCATCACTTCTCTACCCAGCTGGGCTACGATGGAACTTTCCACTAAGGCTCCCATAGCTGCATGTCTGCCTCTCACTCCCAGATCCTGTGTCAGCCTGATCACTTCCCTGTCCACACCAGGGAGTCATCGGCCCTCTAGCCACATAGAGTCAGGACCTCAGCCATGGTGACATTCACCTCTTGTAAATTTCGGCCCCACCTCATTGGCCACACTCAGCATCTTCACACGCCCTGCCCCACTGCTGTTTTGTACATGCCCGTGTTTCAGGGAAGGACTCTTCTAGCTCCACAAGCCCTGCCAACCCCACGATATCTCCATTCCTGGTCTCTAGTGATGTCTCCAAGGCTGTGAGACTTTCTCTGCCTTCACTTCCTTCCTAGATTTGGGGGTGAAGGGGATGGAGGGAGTGGAAAGGTGAGTTCATTCATTCCAGGTGACGCCTTCCAGCATCTTCAAACACTTTGTAGTCCTGATCTGCCAAAACTGTCCAGCAGAATCCTGAGCCTAAACCAGCCCTGCCCTCCGGTGTCCTAAAGGAGCTGCAGGGGTTGGAGGGAGAAAGCAGCCTGCCCGTGTGGACCATTGAGGCCACGCCATGTAGCACATCTGTGGCTTGGCGGCCTTGTTACTTGTCCTCGGCCTGCTCCCTTTCCAGCTCTTCTCAGAGATGATTCCGAGCTTCCCATACCCTCCAGCCTGCAGGGCTATTCGCCCTGGGTGACCCGATGCCTCAGGAAGGATCCCTCTAGCGTGGAACCGCTTATCAGTCACCCTGCCTTCCCTTCCCTCAGGCTCATAGGACGTTTCCCTGCTGTTCGAGGCAGCCCCCTCTGGATCCCACCAACCCAGACCCCAGGTAGTTCCTATGACCCTTTTCCCAGATCCTGTATACTCCCACCACTCTCATCCGCCATGACCAGGTCCCTGGCCTCTGGCCCTCTTGGCTCCCCTCAGTGCCACCCCCTCAGCCAAGTGACATGAGAGTGTTATGGCCACTGCCCCCACCTCTTGATGACCTCCAGTGAGCACGCCCAAGCCGGCCTTCCCACCACGTTCCTGCACCTCAGGCTGCTGGTTCCTCCACTTTATTAGAGCCACTCTTTGGCATCCCAAGACCGTTCTTCCCACCCTTCTGCCTGGCCAGCTGCTCTTGGACCCCTTTCTGGGCTCCTCTGCCATCACCCTCTTCTTGTCACCTGTTGTTGTCCAGGGCACTCAGCTCTGCCCAGTGCTCTTTCCACTCTCTGTGTTCTCTCTAGTGAATGCTTTTCCACTTCTGTTTTGACTACCATGTATACATTTGTGCCTCACAAGCTGGTATCTTCAGCCTGGCCCCTTCCCTGAATTGTGGGCATCTCCGTCTAGGTTCAGCTGGCCTCCATATCCGCAGGTTACACATCCCCAGATTCAACCAACCAACCAACCAACTGCGGATCAATGTTTTTAAAAATAGCAACAATTTGGGAGGCCAAGGTGAGAGGATTGCTTGAGGCCAAGAGTTTAAGACCAGCCTGGGCAACATAGTGAGACCTCGTTTCTAGAAAGTATAAAAAAAATTAGGTATGGTAGCATGTGCCTGTAGTCCCAGCTACTCGGGAGGCTAGAAGGATCGCCTGATCCCAAGAGGTCAAGGCAGCAGTAAGCTGTGATCCTGCCACTGCACTCCAGCCTGGGCAACAGAGTGAGACCCCAAGTCAAAAAACAAAACAAGTAAAAAAAAAAAAAATACAGCAATAAAAATAATACAGATTTTTAAACGAATGCAGTATACCAACTATTTACATAGCGTTTATGTCGTGTTAGGTATTATAAGTAGAGATGATTTAAAGTATACAGGAGAATGTGCATAGATTGATTATGTACAAAGACACCATTTTATGTCAGGGACTTGGGCATCCTTGGATTTTGGAATCCGCAGAAGGTTCTGGAAGAAAATGCCCTCAGATACCAAGGGCTGACTGTATCTGCTAGCCAACTCCACGTGAGTGATCAAGGAACACCCTAAACTCAGCATACGTCAAATCAAGCAACTATATCCTCCCCATCAGCTCACACACCTTCCTTCTCTTCTCTATTTGTTGTATCACCTGGTTAACCAAACACTGCCAGTCCCCTAAGAGGCCCTACTGCTTCCCTAGCTAAGACTGGTGCAGTAACTTCCTAACAGGAAACCCCCGCTTCTCTCTGGCCTCCCTCAGATCTGTCCCACTCACTGTGACCTTTCTCTCTTCCTGCACAAAAATGTGGTCGTAGAGATCACGTATGTGGTTTTTTTCTTTTTCTTTTTTTTTTTGAGTTGGAGTCTCACTCTGTCGTCCAGACTGGAGTGCAGTTGCACGCTCCCAGCCAACGCAGCCTCAACCTGCTGGGCTCCGGCAATCCTTCCGCCTCAGCCTTCCAAGTAGCTGGAACTACAGGCACACGCTACCACGCCTGGCTAATTTTTTAAAATTTATTGTGGAGTTGAGGTCTCGCCAAGTTGCCCGGGCTGGTCTCGAACTCACAAGCTCAGGCAGTCCACTTGCCTTGGCCTCCCAAAGTGCTGGGATTACAGACTGAGCCACTGAGCCCGGCTTTTCTTCTTTCGAATCATTTTTTTCGGAAAAAATTCTGGGAGTAAGATTGCCAGTCCAAAGGTATAACCGTTTTATGTCTCTAGCTAAATAGTCCTCTTATTTCCCAAAAGGGCTTTGCCTATTTACACACCAACAGTAAGAGCTGACTTGCCAAGTCCCCAGAATTGTATTAAGATCAAGTATTAGCTTGTTAATGCTGTTTTCCTAATTTAGTGGGTAGAAAGTGTGTCTTGCAGTTCTTTGATTTACATATTAATTTAACATTTTTCCTCGTGATTTTTGTTAAACATCCTTTGTTAATTTGTCTATAGGGACTTTTGAAGGTGTTCTTTTATTTGAATGAGCTCTTTATCTGGTGGTAGATATTAAAAACCTTTCTGGTCACATTTAGTGCCGCCATTAGCTTTTCTCTTTCAAATGGAATGTTTATTTTTCATTCAATAGAAATTTTACATTGTTTCTGTAGTGGAATCTGTCAATATTTTCCTTTGTCATTCCTCTTTAAAAGACACCTTTTAAAACATTAAAATTACCAATATTTTAAATACTAAGGAGGCCACGTGATGGGACTGCATACCAGATCTTGACCTCACGGAGAGCGAGTTGAAAAGATGAGTCTGAAAGTGCTCAGGAGCGGGTGTGAGGCCGAAATGTCAGCATCACAGCACCTCATGCGCGGTCACACACCGCTCACAGCTCTCCCAAGATAATTGTCCTGCCTCTCTTTTGTCCTGTCATCTGATTCTCCTTAGCTTCTTTTGTGCTTAATAGGGTGGTTCTTTCCTAGGAGCTTGTGTAATACACAAGGGGCTGACTCGAATTGGAACTTTCATTCTGACCACCGCGTTATTGATTTTAGTGCTGATTGAGTGAGTAGGAATCACCATGAAGACATCATCTTTTCTGTCACTTTTGCATTCAGTTTTGAATTGATGACACAAAAGTGAAATATTTTAATACATTTGCTAAACCTTGTCGTGGGGTCAGGGGGCCCTGAGATAGCATCATCTTCTCTGCCTGTAAGACACATACATGTGGTTATGGAGCCAGTAGAAAGAGCTGTTTTTATTTTTTAAAAAAACGACTTAGTATTTGCAAGGGGAACCCCCAGAAACCAGAATTGTCTTTTGGAGGGTGGGCCTCTGGTAGTACAGGCTTCCCTTGCTAGGTGAGTGTTCTAGGAACCCATGGACATCAGCGTACCAGCTAGTGTTGTTGTGAGAGCCTGCGTTCAGCTTCAGTGAATTTTTCTGGGGAGGGGCGGAGATTCTTTAATGCATTTGCCCATTTCATGATGGGTGATTTACAAGCACGCCTGCACACACCACGCTGAGTGTTCAGAAGTTTTTGCCCAAAAACGGCATGACCCCCATACCCCACCCTTCCTATTCACTCCATCTCACCCTGAGTGACTTTTGTTTATTTCCTGGGATGAAGAAAGCTTTCAAAGGGAAACATTTTGCCTATGGGAAAGAGGTGAAACAAAAAACGGCAGAAGCACTAAAAGGCATCAAAATTCATGAGTTCAAAAACTGTTTTGAGCAGTGGAAAAAGCCTCTCTATAGGTGTATCACATCAAACAGAGAGTACTTTGAAGGTGACTGAAGTTTAAACATATAAGAATAAATGCACAATTTTTTATAAATTCCAGGAGTTTGGGGGTCCCCTCTCGTATAGCCAGTTTCACTTTGAAGCATAAGACATTGGATGTAGCCAGGGCCTGCCAATCTCCATCTTTGTGAAAGGAGTATAAGACAGATACTGAAGATACATAGAACAGAACTGGCATCCTTTAGCAATAGACTTCTTTTTCCTTTGGGGGATGTAGTCTTGTTTCAGAGCTACATATTCACGTTGTTAACATACTTAACAATGTCTCACATTTTCTTCCAGTCTTCACAGAGAAGTACTGTACAGCTAACCACGTGGATAAACTTCCTGGCCCAAGAGACTGGGTACAAATTCTGCAGGATCAAATTAAACTGGCCAGAAGGAGGTTAAAAAGAGGCTCAGGTATGAATTAGCAGCAAGAAAAGAGTTGCGGGAGCACTTTGAGTTCTTGGACTTTATGAAGCGCAATACTTGGCTCCAGGTATTTCGGTGTCCTTTGAAAGAGCTCTCGGTATCATACACCATGGTTTGCGCTCTTAAAGTCTCATCCAAATGAATTTTGAAGCTCACCTTAGGTCTAAAGAGTAGAAATTATGTCATGCTTTGAATAGTATAAGTGAAAAAAGATGGCTAATCTCATTTGTGGCCTAATGTATCTTATGGATAAGAACTGGATCTCTCTTTTGTGGTTTGCTTTTATTTGTCTATTGATTTTTGTTTGTTTGGAGCTGCATGACTTTATAAAAGTTGCTTAAGGTGAAAAAAAAAATAACTGTCATCATCCTATGATAAACACCACATCGAGTAGAAAGGAATTTTAAAGGGGTGTGTGTGTGTGTGTGTGTGTGTGTGTGTGTGTGTGTGTGTTTAAAATTCTAGGCTTGGCAATTCTGAGATTATTCTTCCAAGAAAAGTGAACACCAGCTGAATTGTGACTATTTAGTTTAGGTTTAGTCATTTGAATTCTCAGCCTCCCCAGAGAGTCCGTGGGCCAATTTACTGGGGAGGAAGCCTTTGGAAGTCAGTTTTCTCCCATCATTTAAGAATAATTATCTTTAAGAGGCCACAGATCTCTAGGTATTATTTTTTAAATTCCATGTAAATTAGTATAGACATTATGGAAAACAGTGTGGAGGTTCCTCAAAATTTAAAAATAAAAGTATCAGCAGGTCCTGGTGGCTTACACCTGAAATCTCAGCACTTTAGGAGGCAGAGGCAAGAGGATTGCTTGAGTCCAGGTTTTCGAGACCAGCCTGGGCAACTTGACAAGACATTGACTCTACAATAAATAAACTTTTTAAAGAATTAGCTGGGTATGGTGACGTGTGCCTGTGGTTCTAGCAACTTGGAAGGCTGAAGTGGAAGGATCGTCTGAGTCCGGCCAGTCAAGGCTGCAAATGCTGTAAGTGTGCCACTGCACTCAAGCCTGGGTGACAGAGTGAGATTCCAACTCAAAAAAAAAGTATTACATAACTCAGGAATCCCACAACTAGATGTATATCCAAAGGAAATGAAGTCAGTATGTTGAAGAGACATCTGCACCCCCATGTTCACTGAAGCCCTATTCGCCGTAGCTAAGAGATGGAATCAACCACATGTCCACCAGTGGATGAGTGGATAAAGAAAATATGGTGTATGCACAGTGGAATATTATTCTGCCTTTGAAAAGAAGGATGTGTTATCATTTGTGACAACGTGGATGAACCCAGAAGACATTATGTTAAAGGAAGCAGGTCAGGCACAGAAAGGCAAATACCACATGATCTCACTTATATGTGAATCTGAAAACATAGACCTCACAGAAGCAGAGTTGACTGGTGGTTGCCAGGGGCTTGGGGAGATGTTGGCCAAAGAAAACAAAATTTCAGTTACACAGTAGGTCAGGTTCAAAATATCTATTGTACAAATGTGGTGGCAATAGTTAATTACAATGCCTGAGCACGTGGGTTCGCCCCGCCTGGGCAACTTGGCGAGACCTCATCTCTACAATAAATCAAAAAATCAGCCGGGCGTGGTAGCACGCGCCTGTAGTTCCAGCTCCTTGGAAGGCTGAGGCGGAAGGCTCGCCGGAGCCCCGCATGTCGAGGCTGCGGTGGCCGGGAGCGGCCGCTGCACTCCAGTCTGGGCGACAGAGTGAGACTCCGACTCAAAAAAAAAAAAAAAGTTAATAATAGTGTATACCTGAAAATTGCCAAGAGAGTAGATTTTAAATGTTTTTACCACAAAGAGATAAGCATATGAAGTAATGCGTGTTATCTCAATGAAGCCATTCCACACTGTATACATGTTTCAAAACATGTTGTACACCGTAAGTATACACAGTTTTTATTTGTCAAATAAATAAAATGAAAAAACCCAGGTCAAGTATCAGGACCCCTGGCCCTCTGAGCCTCTGG